>BJBW01006900.1:0-95596 GCA_004320125.1 Scolopax mira
GAAAGGAGGCTGTAGAGAGGTGGGGGTCGGTCTCTTCTCCCAGGTCACAGATGATAGGACAAGGGGTAATGGCTTCAAGTTGCACCAGGGGAGGTTCAGGTTAGATATTAGGAAATATTTCTTTCCTGAAAGGGTTGTCAGGCATTGGAATGGGCTGCCCGGGAAGGTGGTTGAGGAACCATCCCTGGAAGTATTCAAGAGACAAGTTGACATGGTGCTCGGGGATATGGATTAGTATTGGTTTGGTGTTGTTTTGGGTGTAGTGGGTGTGGTGTGTGGTTTGTTTGTTGTTTTTTTTTTGTTCATTTGTGGGTTGTTTTTTTTTTTTGTACGTGTTTGATTTTTTTCTTTGGTTGCACTAGAAGATCTTAAAAGGTCCCTTCCAACCTAGGTGATTCTGTGATTCTGTGATTGCAAAAGATTTCTCAACTGTTGGGTTATTAGAAAGTCAAAAGTCCAATCTTTGTGGCTGATTCCCCAAATAATTGAAGTCCAAAGATGAAAAATTTTATTTCAACTTATTACTTCTAAAGCTTCATGTTTTCTTAAATCAATTCTTATCTGAGGGAGGAGGCTGATTTATGATCTTTCAAGTGTTACTGGCAATTGATTGAGTCATTTTACATTAAGTCCATTATGAGCAATTAGAGATATCACTAATAGTTTTTTTATATACTCTCCGTTTAGAATTACATAGTTTGGAATGTCCTCACTGAATTTTATTCCTCACCCTTTCAATATCCCATGTAATTCCATGCAGAGATGTATGGTGGGGAGAAATTTATTAAGGAGGCATACTTTGAGTCTGTTCCAAAAGCCAGCTGGGAGTAACACCATTTTTGCTTGTTTGTTTGGGTTTTTTTCTAAATTCTGAAGTATTTTGCAACATATTGCAAGGATGTTCTTACGGGCTTGCAATTATCCCATGGGAAGTGCTGACCCTTCGTCTGACTGCAGAGGGATTCATATATATCAGGACTTGAATAAATCAGGGAAACCCTGCAAGTAAGGGTGACTTGCACAGAAGTCACAGGGAAGATCTGGCTGCCCTTGTGGCACAAGTGTCTGGTGCCATTTTAGATGCAGTAGGGCCATGGAAGGTGCAGGCAGGACACAGGACCTATAAAATACCTATGACTTTCTGGACTCGAAGTGGAAAGTCACACAGGACACCCCAGGATGTCTCACATCACACTAGGTGACTATGTTTAGGCAACCCAATTTCACACCCAATTCTGCAAAATCTCTTTGCCTCCTTACAGAATTCCTCCCAACCTCAACCACGTGTCTGAAGGATGTGATGGCTTCCTCTCCAGACATATCTCTTTTCCTACTGACAGTATTGGCTGCTTGTTTTCAGGGAAGGATGAAGGTCAATGCTGGAAATTTACTTGTAGGTGGATACATTTAATGGAAATTAAATGGAGACAGTAATATCATTCCACAGTGCATATCTGTTCATGGAAGCATATTAGGACTCCTTCAGGGCTTTCAATTATCCATGTTCTACAATTCTAGTTTGAAGATTGCCAAATGTCCTGGCAAGTAACAGTTATTTTTGCATTTGATATTTTAAGTTAATTTTGTGCTCAGCTTAACTGAGATGTTAGTGCTTCTGGAGCAGAATGAATATTCCTAAGGAAACAGAAGCAGAGATTTACTTCTCCTGCCCTTCAGCACTGGCTTCGAAAATCCAGTCAGGCTTGCTTGGTTGCCATTTTGTTGTGGTACTATTGCACTATATTTGCTTTAATTCTAGACATGAGCAAGTGACACAGTTAATCTGGGGAGAGCAAGAGCATTCTTGTCAATTACTTAGCAGGGAAGATTTATGTCTCAGGAGACAGAAAATACTAATAATTGCTTTAGATTTGCATCAAGTGTACAGTATGTTAATTGGTTGGACCACAAAAAAATAAGTTCATTTCTCCTTTCTGAGGCTGGCAAAAATAAAACCGATTGGCAGATATTATAATAGCGGTTTTTGAACACCATAACCTGATTAGTCTGAAACAAGAAACTTATTTAACATAAACTGCAATTCAATTTGCTTATTAATTCTGTTCAAATTGCACTCTCTTCTGACTAACAGAGCATACTATATGACAGAATCAGTTCTTCTACCTGTCTTTGGGTCAGCTGAGAAATTATTTATATGCTCATAGGAGATTAGAATCACCATACAGACTTTTTTTTGCCCAGTCTTTTTTTTTCTTCTCAGTTATAAAGACCTATCTTCCTGCTTAAAGGAGACATACTGGGTGCTCAGAGACTTTATGCAGAAAAAGATGAAGACAAATAAAGTTATTTCATTTCAAGTAGCATTTTTTTCCCTGAGAGTAAAAAAAATAGGTATTTGGTCTAAGTCAGGTCATCTAAATCTACTTTATAGAGACAGAAAACTCCAGTGGACAACTCATTCTGTAACAGGATTCTGAGACAGTGGGCATGATTAACTCCAAGGTGGTGTGTGCCTCTCTCTTTTCACTGACTAGGGAACATGTCTTTATACCCAGATTTATGGCTACAGCCTTCAGTTTGGCAAGTGTGTTTGTTACATTCTTGCAACCCTTTATACATCCTTGCAGCCCTTAAGATGATCTAAGCATTAATTCATCTGTCTTTTCAACTTTTAGGTTATGTCTGTCTTTAGACACACTTCAGCTCATTTTGACTGCAATGGCTGGAGAACCAGCATTTAGGCTCATGGACTACCCAGGATCTCTGGACATGACTGACTGTCTGAAAGTAGACTAACTGTGTTGACCTATAACCTACTAAGGCATCTGAAGGACTTCTTAGACTGAAAGGAAAATCCGTGATGTACGTGTAACAGTTCATTAGATTAGGTACTATTATCCTGAACATCACTGCATGATGCTTTTAAATTGCACATCCTGCAATGTCCCATCTACAAGTTGTTTCAATGGATAGAAGATTGCTTAAAAGCAGTGGTCACTGCCTTTCTTTGAAATGATTTTCATGCTGGAGAACGTGACAGGAGATGATGCTGAGCAGGTTAAACAAGCTGATCTCAGCAAGCCAGCGTTTTACATTTGGCAATACCAAGGCAACTGCAAGGCTGGATGTCATCAGCCTTCTTCAACTGAGAAGCCCATATCTCAGCATTTATATGGCTGACAGCCAAAGGTACATAATATCTTTCTGGAGACCTCTGGGGAGAGGACACAGCTTTCCCAAAAGTCCCTTGCTTTGTTGTGAGATAGCCCAACCCAGATTGACCAGTGATAGACAGACATTGATGCTGCCCTGACATCTACAGTTGGAGATTTAGCAGCTGTAATGACAAGATAAGTCTACTTCTGGCAACATTAATAACAAGTCCTAGGGATATATCTCAGGTTTCATGTGCTCTAGAGGCATATGTTAGTTAAGACCTTTGAGCTGGCTTTGCTTCACTTAAAGCTTGGGACATGTAACCCTTGCTAGATATAACTGTAATGGTTGCAAAAATTTCATCCTCCATCCTTCACCTGGGGTCCTACGTGCACATATACATTAAAAACTGTGTATTGAATATGGCATACGAGATCCCATGTTCATTTAATCTTCACCAGGTTGCCCAGAGAGGTGGTAACTGCCCCATCCCTGGAAACATTCACGGTCAGCCTGGATGGGGCTCTGAGCAACCCAATCCAGTTGAAGATGTCCCTGCTCATTGTAGAGGGGTTGGACTAAATGACCTTTAAAGGCCCTTCTAACTCAAACTACTCTATGATTTTATGGTTATTAAACATATTAATTTTACACATAATCTGAGGTTTTTCTTACATCTCAAAGCCATAAACTTTGTATGTTAGGTTTCAGTCTCAGTCTTTTCCCTCTAAAATTACTCCAGTGGGCAAAATTATAAATACTTTCTGACTTTATTCAGTTTAGTGTTTACACAGTTGCTTTAAATACACACACACACACAGAGTATAACCAAGACAAACTATTATTCTTCAATACATTTTCAAAATCTGTTTAAAATGTGCACAGAAGCATTGAAGTTTAGCATGGGGAAAGAGTAGCAGCTTGGCATGTAAGAAAGACATGAACCCAACTAACCTCTGCTGCCCATTTTTGGATGGATATAAGGTAAAGACAATAGCCTTTTAACCACAGATGTTAGAAATAGCAGCTTATCCTTTTCTCAATGAATGTGCTTAGTACATTTATGATTCCTCCATAACATACTTCACTACATTTTTCTGTTTAATCTTCATTCTATAAAACATAGTATGCATCGTTATGTGCTAACTCCTGCTAAGTGTTGAACTCCTCCTTGGAGGTTATGACCACTCTGAACTCTCTTCAAAAACAAAGCAGTTTCAAGCCTCCCAGAACTCAGGAACGTTTCAAGACCCTTTGCCCACATATGGTAGATAGAAATAATTTATTCTTTGTTTAATGCCAGCACAATTCTGCAGCAGTGGAAGGCCACATGAAGGGAACTTAAATTCCACAATTTCACTTCTGTTTGTAAAATCCCTGCCACATTAACTCACAACACCTCGGAAGGTCCACTTGAATATGACAAAGAGGTGTATAGTTTCCATGCGTTGACAGTTGGCTTGCTCTTGAATTTTTCGGTCAGCCAACCTCTCACTCATTTAATCTCTCATTTAACATGAGAGCTACAGGACTAATGTTACTGAATGTTTCCATAAAAAAATTACATCTGCAAAACATTTACTGCACTGTTTCTCTTAGATTTATACTCCTTTTCTCCACACACTTAGGACAGTTTTCCATAGGTACTCTTGACTTTTCAGACAAATAATGTATGTGTACATCCAATTATTTCTGTCTGTGGTTCATACAATTAAAATCTTGAAGTTATCAACAATGTCAGTGTCTACAAGTCACAGACATCTGATAAGTTCAAATTTATGGAGTTCATAAAGTAGCAAAAATATATAACTCTCTACAAGCACTATTGACTCATGTTAATAGGGGTAAAAGTAGTCCTGGATAAATCAGATACAATTTTGTTCCATTTTCAAATGTCTTTCTTTCAGTACAGAAGTTAATAATTTCTTACCCTTCCAAAATCTTTGCCTGCTCTTTTGTATGCACCTGTCACACTAAAACTGCTCTAGGCTTACGTCCTCAGCTTTGTCTCTCTGTTCATGTTTCTAGCACCTAAAAGACTCAGACTGAACATGCAAAGCTGTTACTTTCTATTACTTTGGTGAAAAAATTAGGGTCATGAAGTACCTTGCACTTGTTCAAATTATAGCTTTAGAATAAATTAATGCTTCAAACAATTAGTACAGTGCAATGACTTTATTCTTCCCAGACTGACCTAAATGAAGCTTTATTTCATTATAAGCTTGTTCCAATTTCATGGTTGATTCATGTTCAGCGAAAGTCTTCCAGCCTTATCAGATCTTCCACATCAACTCCTGTTGCTGCTCAGGCACTCATGCAAGATTTCTCTTTGTTCATTGTGGGGGCTGAGACTAGCAGACAGATTTACAGGACTATGCGTTGGAGTTGGTAATGCAAATATCTGCTTGCTTTTTTAAAAATAGCCCACCTTTATTCTGCCTTTCTTTAAATAAGCCATAATAAAACATTAAATAGTTTTAGGGAATTAGCTTCAAAAGCAGATTCTACAGCTGTGGCAGAAACTGTTCAAAATCAAAGTAGAAATCTTTTATAAGTTAATAATTTAAAAGTCTTACTGTACAATATCGGGATAACTTCTTCTTTGTTAAATATTTCCATAAAGCAATGGCATGTGAAAAGAAGTTTTAAGTAGACCGTATATCTTAGATCTTTTCAGCTGGTTAGGAACAGAGGTAATTGTCTATTTGGTCTCATTTGATACAAATCCTCCATTTATTTTAGCATGTGATGATGTTGATTTTGTATCCTCTTTTTCCCCCGTTTTCTCGACGTCTGTCTTTGTTTTGATCCAGTGTCTTCTGTAAAGACGGTAGCCTGGGAATTCGTATATATTTAGTGTTAAATAAAGAAATTGTAACAATTGCCTGAAAAGATACTATAGTAACATGTAGCCATGCAACGTTTTCCTTCCCTATATTGCTAAAACATACAAATACTTCCAAACAGCTTCCTTAAAGCTATGTTTAATTATTATATGTCAACAGCACTCATCACTGGAAAAGTACATTTAGAAAACAACAAAGAGAGCATTTTAAATTCTGCATTTGGTGTTCAACTGCTTTGTGCTCCTGCTGCATGCAGTGACTTTCAAAAGTGCTGCCTGAATCCCCTGGGAAGATTTTGGGCTCATGGCTGGGTTTGTGGGACTGACCCTTACTTCTACGTGAGTCCTGTTGGGCAGGAGCTGGGGCAAAGTGGTTTGTCTGTCCGTTGTCTGACAGAGAGGTTGGAGTCAGATGGGCAAGATGGCTGGTTTGGGAGTGGGAGCTCAAGACTCACAGCTGGTTTTGGGTGTGAGTAACAAGGGACAAGGTTCCAACCCTTGGTAGATTAGTTGTAGTAACAGCAGTGCAACTGATGAGAGGTGTATTGTGGGAGTAAAAATGGACCTGTACTTCTAATGGAAGATAGTTTCTCACTTCAGCTTTCAGGCTAATGCCTGTTCTCTCAATAGCTTATAGGCCAGGGAGCTTATGCATGATTGTGGGGATGGTCCTGATGGGCAGCTTCCTGGAGCAGTGGAAGAGGATGCATTTGACCTTCCTCAGCTAAGGGTAATAACAATCTTGTGCTCATGTATTGTCATGTGCTCAGTTGTAGGTGGTAGAGATTCCATTTCTTGTGCTGAAAAAAAGGATCTTCCAGATCTTGAACTGAGCCTGGTATATTCCTAGTTATGTACAGGGCTCAGCACAGTATTGATGCTCAGTAATCATTTGGATCATTATTTACTTAACTGTTTCCTATTTGATTATTTATATCCCTTCTTATTTTCTCCATATCCATGAAAATGAAACTGATAAAAATGATAGCTGTAATGTTATAATAGGAAATATCTATACATTACCTGCTAAAATTAGTAGTGCAAATACCAGCTGGAAGATGCTGTAGATGAGTGGGAAAGTAAACATCAGTTCAAGTTGTTCAGGAGTGAATGAGAGCTGTACTATGGTTGAACATAGCTGGCTGTTTTGCATGCCTGTTTCCAGAGACACTGTACGACATCTAAAGGGAATAATAGAAAGACAATTGTGAAATAGCAGCCTGTGAGTCTTTATGCCTTTTAGTAACTTGGATTAACAAGAGACATACAGTAATTGATAACTAAGAAAATAGTACCCTTCACTCCACAAGTCATATGGTGGTTACCACTAGAACACACACAGTTTCATAGAATAGAATCATAGAATTGTCTAGGTTGGAAGGGACCTTTAAGATCGAGTCCAACCATTAATCTAACACTGCCTAAACTGCCACTAAACCATGTTCCTAAGCACCATGTCTACCTGTATTTTGAAGACCTCTAGAGACAACAATTCCACTGCTTCACAGAGCAGCCTCTTCCAATGTTTGATAATCTTGTTGATGAAGAATTTTTTCCTAATATCCATCCTAAACCTATGGCAGTTCTGTAATTATAAGGGACTGTGGTCCGTCTTCGAGCCATGTATGAGGCACTATCTCCCTCTCTTGTAAAGATGTTCTAAATTGCAGGCTGTTGCACCTCACCAGTAAATTTTACTGCAGTCCCATCCCACTTATAAATCTGTTCTGTTTGAAGTCTAGGTCATTGGCACACGAGGGGAAGATATATGAAAGATTTGAGGAAATAATATAGTCAGAATCTGTAAATAAAAATGTTCACAATAAAAGTTTTGCTACATATACTAACTCAGAAACAGTACTGGCAAATGAGTGACTCTGTAGCATAGCTAATGTTTAGGGAGCCTTCTCAGCACTGATTAATAATTAAATAAAACTTTTTTTTCACAGCTGAAAAAAAGGCTACAGGTCTTTGTTACAGAGAATTCCATACCTGTGCCAAGACAGACCAGCTATGCGGGCCAAAAGGAATCCCAGACTATAGCCAGCTGCTGGAAATATGGTGCCAATGATCCATAATTTAGGTGAGATAATCCAGGAGCCTTTGTAGAGTACTCCCCCAACCACAGCAATGACCACAATGAGGATTGCTCCCACAATGGAACCAACCTGTGAGGGGAAAGAGGAAGGACTGTGTGAATAAGAGATCCTAATAAGATTTAATGGCATCAAACATAGCATCAAACATGCCTGTGAGTGTCTCTGAGTCACTGAAAGTTCTTATTAAACATAAAACCTAAAGTTTATGGCAATGTAATCCACAGCAGGCTGACAGATTAGATAGCTGTCATTTTTCCCAAACAGGAGATATACAATATACTTCAATGTGTGACTACAGATATAGATCATGACACATTATTATAGATAAAGGGTATCTATATCAGATACCTGTAAAACTAGTCTCTTGAAGCCTTGGTTATAATTGTACTTAGAACCGGAGATTAAAAATAATTTCACAGGTCTGATGTGAGAGAGGAATGGTGCACACATTAGAAAAATTTCCCCAGAGTTGTTGGGAAACTGACAGCCTAGTCTCTAGTATAATGCACTTTTCCTCCCCAGTTCTTGAGCAGTCATGTTCTGGGGCTTAGTATAGTGTATGCTAACTAGACACTAGATTGTTAATGGTAGGAAATTATTTGCCAAGCAGAGGAGTAAATCTTTAATGTGGTTCAAAATCTGTTTGAAAACTGGCTGTGACTCATATAGCATTTCTATGTAGACATAGTCACTGCGTTGATCTTCTTTCCTATGGCTGAACGTACTGAGAACTTCTTGGTTGCTTGCCAATAAAAAACTGATAACTCACTCTTTTCTCCATATTCAAACGAAATGTCTGCGCTTATGGAATCTCACTGGCAGACAGCTGGGGCTCGGCTTAGGAGAATCCATTTCTCAGCTAAAATGTGTGTTCCTGTTGAGCTGGATTTATCAGTCTTTGGCTGAAGTCTTTTTAAGAGCACTGAGTGAAGAAATACTTTTATCTGACTGAGCTATTAACCACACATACCTTGGAAGAAGAAACATGGTCTGGCCATGACAAGCTCTTCTATTTCACCTGGCACACTGTCTTTGTGCTCTTATCTCCATTTCTCACTATGTGGACCTTAATCTGACAGTTATGGCTCAATCTTCACCTGAGGCTTCATTGTCCTACATAAAGCAAACTGTCAACAGACCCTACTGTGGGCTGCTCACCCACTCAGTAAGAAACAGGATGAAACAGTGTTTTGCTGAGAGAGCAAGGAGAGTTTCTTTTTATGTGAGTGCAAGTCCATCTTTTCCCCTTAACCAATTAAATAAAAATAGCACAGTTTTGAAACCAGCACTCAACAGTATCCAAGTTAATAAGTAAGTTGTGAGCGCATTTAAAAATACAACACAATCAGTTAAGAGTTCAAGAAAATGAATTGATTTAAAAGGACTTTCTTTATGAGAAACGATAGCAAAGTATAGGTAGAATAACAAGTTGCCAGATTAGTTTTCTTCAAGAAAATTTAGAAAATATGTATATTAACTAAGAATGGTTAACAAAAACCAAGGGTTCTCAACACATCTAACAATCACTATAAACCTAAAGCTAATGTTCAGAATGATTAATTTGCTGCTAAAACTAAATGCAGATAAGCTATTATTGTTGTTTTTATGATGGTGTGACTATATTTTTGCCAAAACCCTTATATTTTTGATGCATCTGAAACTATTTTGAAAATTGTAAAATTTTGTGAATAGTTAGATTTTTAAAGTTGGAACATTTGCACCCTCAAAATTGCCCAAAAAATCAATTAACTGGTTTAAAAGTAACATTTTTTTTGTACTGAATGTTTTAATTTTTTATTATTTTGTGTTGAAAAACTCCTTCCAGTTGAACTGAATGATTTTCCTTCCAATTTCAGTCTACATTATAAACTGAACTCAATTACTAACATAATTGTAGCCAAAGACAAAAGTAGGATCTTTGGATAATGATGTTTTCTAATAATGTATGCAACTCACGCATGTTTGTGCAGGGGGAAAGTAATACATTTCTGCAGCATCTCATTTGTTTTCTGCTGAAAACTTCCTGGCTCTTATGAAGTCAGATACCAATACTATGAATAGCAATGCACTGCTTCAGCAGTGCCACTGATTCCATAATTTGTCCATAATTACTAAGGATTCACTCTTATTTATCCTACCTTAAGTATGACTTTTGCTTTACTAGGCCATCTGTGGTTAACATATATTCCAAACGAAACAGGAACTACAAGAGCTACCAGTGAAATTCCTGTGAAGAAGACCAGAGAAGAGACGTTAAGCCCACGTATCATGCAGAAGTTCACAACAGGAGGACAGACACTGTGTAGACTGGCTGGGGCTACAGAGCAAGACTTCAGGGGATGTTTCTGGTATTTTCTGGTATGTGCACTCTACCCACACCTGCCCATTTGCTTTTCTATAGAGTCTGTTATCTCTGTCAGCCTGTTGAAGTAATTGCCATTCTGCTGAGCTACATGCTCATTCACCTGCATCAGAAAGGCAGACAGAAATTTGAGTGTGCTAATCATCACTATCCTGTGATGTGAGTAGCTATATTAAATGTTCATTTTGTCTGCAGGTGTTTTGCTACTGTACCATATCAACAACCAGTTTAGAGCTTCTTTTGTTTTAAGCCTCCTCCCTTCAGTATTTATTTTGAAAGCACAAGCAACGTATGTGATATCTTTTTTTCTCCAGGACAATGGGAAATGAAACTGAAGAATATAAAAGTGACTCTGCTGTCTTTTAAGACTAGCACAACATGGAACTGTACTTGATAAGCACAAGGGCCACAGCTCTGAAAAGCACTGGAGCATATATTTCCAAATACTTTGACTATTTTGTCTTTGTAGCTGGATGAGATTTTTGACAGGAAGTCAAATGAAGCCACTTCTGGCTGTGTAGATTGCAGCTTTTCAAAGAGAGTCAGCAGTTTTAATCACTTGCTTAATTATCCACGTGTGCTTAAGCATTTTGCCAGATTATGGCAAAATTTAGCGTATTGCAAGATTGTGCCTTAAAGTTGTTACAAACACAAGGAATTTCTGTATGAATTATTGTATACTCTTATCCCCGTACCATGCAGGTCTCCAGAGCATATGGAAAAAAACCCCATGCACAATCTTGTGATAAATATCAATACAATATTTATAATGACTTCAAGTCTTTTTTTCTGCAGAACTGTTCAAGAAATGATCTAGGTACCTAATTCCCATGGAAGTTATTGGAAAGTAGAAGGATGAATATTTTTAAAATTCATGGGTCGTTTCATTATGATTCTGGAGCATGATGATGTAAAGGTGGTTGTTACTATGGGGAGGATAAAGGACAGAGTCAGAAGGGAAAGTGCTGGTTCACTGGACTCACCAATGCTGTTGTAGGGGAGTACAATTGCATTAGAATCAGTCCACATCTTGGTGTAAATAAAGAGGCAAAGTGGCATCATTCCCATTGCAAGCAGCGTGGAGCAAGTTGTCATGCTGATGCTGCAAAGAAATTGGTTAGAGTGACAGCTCATCTCATGCTGGCCTATAGTCTTTCTCATTTTCTTATTACGGCTTCACAGTTTATGAAATGTTGGGCAAGAAATGCTGCTGGCTACAGTCAATTTATCCTGTATATCAGGTTAAAAAAAAAAGCTAAATGGCAGGAATGGCTCCTGCTGAAAAGAAAGGAACATAAAACATCAACATGTTCTACAGCCGCAGAAGAGTAGCTTTCAGTGCAAATGAGGCAGTCAGACAGGCAGCCATCAGAAAGGTCTGTTGGCAAGTCTGTCTGCGTGCTGCCTTTCTGGCTGGCTTCTGAGAGGGTGGCAGGCTGGACAGGGTCAGATAGACATAAAATGGAGCTTTCCATTACACCAGCAGTTCTAGGGTGTTAGATCTTCACTCCAAAGTCAACATCATGGAAAAAAAATGGTATTCATCATCTAGGATATATGATATAATAAAGTACCCTTTTCTGTCTTGTTTAGCCCTTGCTCAAAGAATAGGTGCTGAAAATTGCTGAGTGAAGCTGAGTGTAAGTATTGTTCTTTCTGTGGTTTGTGCAAAAACTTTTTTTACAAAATATACAAAGTCTTGAAACCCTCAGGCCTGGTATACCTTGTACTAAAAGATGCATTCTGCTACAGGAATGAAGAAGGAGAAAAGGGCAGGACAGCTTAAATAAAGAGAAATCTGAGAGGAATAGATAAAATTATGCCTACAAATCACACTCCTCTGACATAAAAATAATGAGAGCTGGTTCTAGTTAAGGTACTTTGGAAACTTCCTTATGAGTCTCACTTCTGATTACTCTTTTGTGTTGCTTGCCCTCAGAAAAGAGACTACTGATCCCCTCACAAATCCAGAGAAATCTAGAACAATTAATAAAAAACCCACAGGAACATCTGTATTAGTTTTGGTTCTTGTCAGTCTCTGCTTCGGAATCATTGAACAGAGCTTTGTAGGAGCCTTGGCAAGAGAGTTCCTACACACAGAGAAAAGAGAGCCATGGGCTACTGTTAAACTCAGGTGAAGTCCCAAATGGATGAAAGAACTTATTTTTGCTACCCCCATATTTCCTACATCTTCATACTGTCCCTGTATCTATATCCTGCTCTAAAGTCTGCACAGTTTCTAACTCCAGTCCCTGTGCTCTCAGAAGCTCACAGGGGAGCTGGTAAGGAGAGAAGATGGTGTTTCAGAAGTATTTGTTCTTGTGAAATATCAAGAGATGTCAAAACCAGATGTCCTTATGGGAAGCTTTAGAGTATATCATCTGGGTCTGAGTTATTAAGAAAGGTACAAACCCTCATACTTCACCTCCTTGTGGTTATTTGAGAGGTAGAAAATTAATTCCTTCTCTAACTTCTGGTCTATTTGCACTGGGACATTTTGAAGCAGGACTGTACACAGTGGTGACAAGTTGTTATGTATAAACATATCTTCAGTTGCAAACAAAACCTTGTCTGATATGATAGGCAGGCTTTTTATAATAGTGTGCTGGCTCCAGAAACCAGCCAAGCTACTTATATTGTTATTCTTCTATCAAGAACTGCAGATGATTGCATTGCCGTTTCTGCTTTACCGCCCATATATCCTCTGGTCCCTGCATTATTGTCACAAAGGTACTGACCAAAAGTCTTTGATTTCTTAAGGTAAGGAAGGGTCTTTACCTGAAAAACAGCCTTTTATAGGTATTTTCAGTTTACTTCACTCTCTGCCATGGGATATAAACCCTACTCATATTTATAGCATCAGTCATTTGGATTTTTACCATTGATTTCAGTGGCGCCAGTTGGAATGTATAGAGCTGAGAAAACATAGTCTAGCTCAATGCATTCTTCCAAGGAAAGATTAGGACAGAATTTCAGACTTGTGCTGGATATCTTTCCATCTGTGGTTTCTTAGATCTGTATTTATTGAAATTAAGCGTTCCTAGTATCATAGGTCTTTCTTCCACAGTGAGGAAGTTGCTGATTAGTGGAGCTGACCTCATACAAAACTTGAAATCTGGTATTACATTAACACCTGTATGTGACAGAAAAGTTCACTATTTTCAAAGGATGGAAAAAATGTCTTATTAAAGCTACAAATATTAACATTCTTAGTCTATTTGCCCCAGCTCCACATCTTTCTTACTTCTATTATTTTTTCCATTCCTACTTCAAACTGGCATATGATAAATTGGATGAATGCTCCATTTTATGTTACTCTGAGGGAAACAGAGAAATGATCCTGTTTATTTTAGAGCAAAGCAATCAGGATATAAAAATAAAAAGATGGCTCATTTTTAAAGGCTGTTGGAGTTAATGAATCCCCTGTGGAATTTGCATCAAGAGTAGGGTTCACTTCTCGTGCATATTTGATGTCCTAGGCCATACCAGGTGCCTTACATATCTGTTTCTGAGTTCAGAGCACCCTGTCACCGAGACCATCACACTTCACCACAAAGGAGTTTTTTCATTGCCCCCAGCATGCAGGGCTGCCTTAGTGAGTGGCTTTAAGCCTGTAAAACTTTCCCTCAGTTTGAAGACTTTGCAGAAGGTGCCAGGAGCAGATAGAATTACTGCAAGTGATTTTCACTTGTATTAGTTCCCAAAGACAAAATCTAAGCCTTTCTATTCATTGTATAGAACACAAAAGGAGGAAAAATATTTTTCCACAGGTGGTCTTTTTCAAGAAACATAGAAACATTACTTCAAGAACTATTGCATAGCCACTATTTCATACAGAGGATTCAGGGCCTAAAATCCTTTTTTTTTTTTAAATTTTTTTTTACTGCTCAAGATCTTGGGAGAAACAAAATCACAAAAGTAGTTCCTACTTGGACAAAGATTTAACAATTGTCGGTATCCTATGGTCTTCATAAATGCTATTTTCTGCAGAATTCTGAAGATTTACAATAAAGATATTTTTGAATATACACAATGCTGTTGTGTTGTCTTCCTCATGAATTCCCAACAACCAAGGATATTTGCTATTCTGCTTATATTTACTACTATTACGGTACCTAAATATCTTTATAAGAAGAAACCTCCACCATTCATGGGCCAGGGAGCTAAGAAAAAAACCAGACTGCCCTTTTCTATATACAGTTTATAATGTGAAAATCCACATGAACTACTTAGAGAATTGCTGCTCTTACCTTAGGTCCATGTCTCCATCCACCCAGTAGGCGATGATATTGGAGGTTGTGCCCCCGGGACAGCATCCCATGATCAGCACCACAACAGCTTGAATAGGAAGTACATTAAAGGCCAAGGACAGCAAGAAGGCTGTGAGAGGCATAATTCCAAACTGGCAAATGAAACCCACAAAAATACCCCAGGGTCTTTTTATGTGGCCCCAGAATTTCTTAATGTCCACATTGCAACCCATGGAGAACATCACCAAAGCCAGCATGATTGTTAGAACAGTACTTAAAACTATGCTCAAAGTTTCATTAAAATTATCTTCTGGTAATACACAAGATGCACCACTGCAAATAGTGGCATTTGCTGGACAAGCCGTGGAGTTTTCTGCCAAAGGCCTAGCATTAAATTGCTGGGAAAGAAGGTATGTCTGCATTTTGAAATACAGAACCGCTCAGTACATCCGAGGAAAACTTTCAAGCCTGTGTAAATGGCTGTTTGTCAGTGACTCCTTTTAAATGATCCAGGAAGCAATAAAGTGCAATAAATACTGGAACACTGTTGCTGTTCTTGAAGGGTTTGGCACAGAGCTGATTCATATAGTTATAAAAGTTGCACTTGCTCGGCATGCTGACAATTAATCATTTATTCATATGATAATGAGGAATCCCACATCAAGAGGATGGCTGTGTTAATATTTAAGAGTGTAAAGGAGGCTTGTGGTGCAGCTAAGCACGCAAAATTAGAAAGGCAGGAGGAAGAAAAAGTTTAGACTTCATTCTTGGAATTTCTCCTGTGCTTTCAGGACCGCCACTCGTGTATGCACTGTCACTAGCATAACAGGGGTCTCTAGGTTCGAAGTGAGCAACCGAAACACAAGAAACCATGAGTAGAGGTTCTGAGTTAGGATTTTAAGCTGCAACTTTGGCTAAGTGGTGCAGCATTCACCTTGACACACAGGCTCATCTGAATGCAGAGGGATCCTCATTTGGTCGTATTTCTAGTGTAATAGAAGTTATGACTGGTGCACAGTGATAGCTCTACCACAAGTCTGCATGTATATTTGTGTCAATTTTGGCTCCTAAATACAACTGGTAGGTCATCTTTATGATTCCTTCTCAGCTTCCTGAAAATGGTAAAGATCCCTGTCTGCAATGGCCACCTGGCTGTGGTCTGATAAAATGTCACCTGTGTTTTTGACTTTGGCGCATGCAGAACCACTGTTGACCTGACATCTCCACATCCCTCCACCCTGGTGACTGCTCTTCCTTCCTTGCTTCCTCACATTGCTTCCTGCCATGTCCACCTCCACACTGAGCTCATCAGCTGGGGAAGAGAGAAGAGAGGAAGAGAGGGAGGGGGGCAAAGAGCCCCAGGATGTACTTATTTAGGAAGCATGGAGATTTATGGTTTTCCTGGCACCATCTGCCAGGCACAGCTGGTGCAGTCACGCTTCACTTCAGCTTGGGCTGGAAATGGCAGGCAGTGAGGACTGTGGGGTGATGAAGGTGGAGGAGGAAGGAGATGTGCTTGCTGAGCTGATTGTGGGGAGCAGGGAGCAGAGTGCTGGGGCCAGCATGCCCCTTTGGAGCTGTGGTACCCAGACAAAGCTGACCATGTTCCCTTCATTACAGCAAGACAGTAAGCATCCACAGTAAGGATGAAGGCACAGGTCACTTTTTTTGCCTGGGATGGTATGAATGTTGGGAAGCAGATTTCTCATGCCTGGCTTTGATGTGGCTCACTGTTCTCCATCATCCCCATGGCTCACATGGGATGAGAAGCTGAGACAGAGACCTGGGACCCCTCTGGGGTGTGACAACTCTAGGATGAGCTCTGGATGTGCTTATGCCTTATTTGTATGTAGGAGCAAAGGAGCTTTGTGGAGTCCTTGACGTATTTGCCTCCTGCCGCGTGTCCCTGTTCTCCCACCCCTGCCTCAATTCATGTCCTTTTCTCATGTATGCTTTCCTGTGGAACAACATCACAGATCAGTCAGCACTTACACGTGTTTATGTGCTTATCACCCTACTAGATGAATGCTGTGCAAATATTCATGCATCAAATATCATCATAACTTTGTGCCACTGATATTCTGTAATAGCAGAAGAAGCCAGTACAGCATCCAGATGAGGTCTTCACATCAAAACAACAGCAGAAACAGCAACGACAACAAAATACTGGAAAGCTGGGATAATTTTGACTATACAGCATAACTGAATTTCAGTCTCAAATTTCTGAAGGCTTTCCAAAGTTCTTGGATTTTTTTGTTGGCCAAAGGTTTACCCCTCAGGCTTCTTTCAAAATTGGGAATGTTTTCAAGGGAAGAATTTTGATGTTTCTTTATCTGTACTCAAGCTTTGGGGCAGAATTAACATCAAGTGTAGATCTCAGATTAAAATCAAGTCCGAAACATAAAGTGCAATTGATGCCCTCCAAGCATCTTTCATTTTCAATACAGAAATATTTTTTTACTAGGGTAACATGCTAAGTCACACTTATCTTCAGCAAGCAAGACTCCCACTGAAAGCCTCAGCATTTTGTGCCTAACCTCAGTGTGCAAAATGATAGGCATCGCTATTTCTTTTTTTACTTTAAACTGCAAACTATAGAGGGGTTCTGCATTAGAAAGGATTTCCCAGCATGCTCAGATGGCACCTGTTTCTTTACAAGGGGGTCAGCTAAATGGCTGTATCTCCTAAGTCACTGTTGGGTGCCTGATGGGATAATGTCAGAGTAGCTTTATCCTCCCAGGCAGCTGGCAACTCCTACCCTGTGATTAGTGCCACATCTGTGTGACTATGATATGTCTAATAGAACAACAAGCAAGGTAATAAGGAATAGATCAAAGGAAGAGAAAGCTACAAGATCGTGGTTTGGCAAAAAACTTATTCTCCTTATTATGCTTGCTTTCAAACAGAATGTTTTAGGAGCTTTTATTTTTCATTCCAAGTATTTTAAAGGGCTAGGTAGGTTTTAAAAGCACAACTGTATTAACATTTCCTATAAAACCTGTATTAGAGCCTGCATTTGGAATTGAACTTGCTTCTAGTTGAAAATAACGTTTTTGATTATTCCATCTTGAAATCTCCAAGAAGCCTCAATGCCAGGGGAGACTTTCCTGGGCCTGTAAATACCTGTAATGCTGTGGGAACTCAGGGTGAGCAGCTTGGGAGAGGAGGTGAGGGATCCAACTCTTAACAGCTAATTCTCAGACAGAGCCTTATGCCGGGGCTTTCTTTTGCCTCCTCCCTTCCCCTGCCAAATGTGTGTCTGAGCTGTGAAATGGTGCTTGATGCCATCCCCCCAGAAACATCACAGAGCAGGTGTCCCTGGTGTTGGTCTCCAGCTTCTGATGAGAGAGATGTGTCCAGATCTCATATTGGAGTTTGACTTCTGGAAATGGAGTGGAGGGGGAGACCTTCCTGCTCAGGCTTTGGGCTTGACTGAGGACAGATGGTGCATCAGCTACTGACCTGCGTGGCCTTGTGGACCAGGAGGAGGTCTTAATCTGCACCTACTGCTAGGTTTGCCTTTCTTTTCTCTCTTGCATTGTAACAGGATGATTCCAAGTCAGTTTATCAGCTAACAGTATAAAATCTTGGATCACAAAAAATCCTTTCTGGAAACAGAATTGAGCCCTTGAGATTCAGATTCAACTTATTTTTAGGCTGACAATACCACCATTTAGCACAAATGATAACATTTATTTCAAGAAATCCTCATGTGTTGTTAGGGAACTAAAATCATATCCAAGACACTGAAATATTTACAGGCACAGTTGAAAATGTGTTATGTTGCAGGAGACACAGTATTATCAAGTAGGCGGCTCTCTCAGGAATGAGGATTTCAAATGTTCCTCTAGTCTGTTTTGCTTTGTATGTATGCTTCTGGGATTTAATCCACATGCAGGATAGTGGGAGAAAATCAACAACCCTAAATTTGGCTGCTTTCTGTAAGCTTCCCTGGCATTCTCAGGGAAAGCAGCATTTCAGAGGTACTGAGCTGTACAGCATCTGTTTTGTTGCCTGTTTTCCACCCAGGTTATGGCCCAACTGGTGAGATGGACTATGAACTGCTCTGTGAACCCAACTGGCATCTTTTGCCTATTCCTGTTGTGTGTGTTATTGTGATTTTAAATACTTGTTACTGATGTTCAGAGAAGAAAGTGGCAGTGAGCTTGGTGGTGTTTTGGTGATGATTAACATCCCTGGTCTGACTCTGGACACTGTCAGCATGTGAAAAAATGAAAACAATCAATACTTAAATAGAGAAACACCAGCCTAACTGTATCTTTGTATTCCAAAACTATAAAATTTCTGTATTCTGATTGTCTTTTTGGATTCTCGTGCTGACGAGGCTGCCAGCTTGTACAAGTGAGTTTAACATCATTTCAGCAAACAAATCCAGGCAGATGAAACTGTAAGGATCTGTCCCTATACCGACAATTAGATAATTGATTTATCCATTAACTTGAGCAGTTACAAAACATGAATAGCAGTAAGTGCATACAGAGCCCTACTCTGGGAGAGACAACTTAACAGTTTGTCTTTTATGGCTGTCTGGTGCTTATTTCTGTGATGTTTCTCTTAATGAGACTTATGAATCTTCCCTGTCTGCTTAATTCAGACTCTGAGATGCTTCTAAGTATATTTATGTCTTGGTTAGAAGAATCTTTTCTTTCAGATAATTGATTTCCTAAAGGAAATTACCTGCTTATTACCACCATCTTTAAAACACAGACAGCAGTTATACCTAATATTGGTGACCTTGCTTATAACTTGAAACTTCAGTATGTCTACAGAGGGAAGATTTTTTTCTTGTTTGCTCGTTTTTGAAAACGTTGTAATACATGATCGGAAGTTCATAGAGGACATCAAGAAAAGTAAACCTCCATGGAATAGCAGGAGAGAAACTTCTGACATTAAAATACATCTAGCTCAGGTTGTCTTCCTAAAGAATACTGAAATGTCAGCTGTAAAGCTGACATACTGAATCTTTACATTTACATTTTTACATTTCACTGTCTGGTGCATGCATCTACATTCTGCTTGTTAGACTCCTGAGCTGAGTCTCAAATGAAGCATTGAGGGCACGGGTGCTCCTGCATTTGGCTGCTGATGAACTCAGCTGGGAAAAAAAACCCAAACCCTGGTGTGTTGCATACTTGGATTACAGGCAAATTTAGCTTGCTGGGGTACTAGCCCTGAGAGATGCACTTTACACCCACGGCTGCACTCCTGCACACACTAAGTGGCTGGTTTGAGGGATATCATTCTGCTATGATTTGCCAGAATTAAATATCATGTGAAATACCTAGTGCATTTGTATTTTCTAATACATTTCAGCCTCACCTATCTAAATCATGACAGAAAGTGCAATCTTTCTGTGTACCCATCTTCGGTAGCTAGATGAAAGCATTTTCAATAGAACAGAACATCTCATCCCAGAAGTGCATAGTTACTATGCAACTGCAAGTAACAGCATGTGAAAACCTTAGACTTTAAAGATTTTTGCTCTTTTCTGATATGTGTATGAGGGAAAATCTGCACTTCCATAGTGTTCATCAAGGACCGTCAGCTATGAGAAAAATAACGAAAGGCTGCCAAAAGTGTAAGCCAGCGCTTTGGCTGCCAAATTGTAAGAGTGACCTCTGACATTGATTAAAAAGCTGAAAGACAGATAATTTCATACTAAATCAAATAAATTACTTATGTTACCACCTATAATAAGTTTTGAATAATTCTATTGGGTTGGAATCCCTTAATAAAAGCATGTTTTTCATGTTCCTCAGCAAGGATTGACTACAGACTTTGAGGGCTAATACATTACTCAAATATTTCAGTGCCTTTACCTGTCCTTTCAAAGTTGTAATTTTAATTAGTAGTAAGGCTTAATTTGGGATAAATGGCCAAAAAATATGGATGTTTAAATTCTAGTTCAAAGGTCTGATTGATTTTTTGGTCTGCAAGGTTAAAGAAAAATGAAGTTGTTATAGGAATTTTTATTCTCTTCTTTTTATTGACTCTTCTAATTTCGATCAGAAGGGGAAATGACTTATACTGTTTCTCATTTGCTGTATGTTGGTTTATGACATCTATCTTCTGGCAAGTAGCAGTAAACTGGTAGTTCTGCCTGCAGTTCCAATGCCCTTTCCCACCATTGTCTAAGCCTGGAACCCTGCTGCACATTTAAAAATTTTTATTTTGATAATTTATAAATGAATTTAATACATTTTCTTTGACTGAAATAATAATGATATTAGTAACAACAAGAATAATAAATTTAATTTTGTAACTGCTATTTTAAGAGCTAACGGTAGAGCACAGAAGAAACAGAATTAAAATAGAATATAGTAAGTGAATAATACCCATACATTCATTTACTTGTCAGTGGGTGGGATGTAGCTTATCAAGGAACTAAGTCAGCATGATAGAAGCAGATCTGTCTGGTGCTGAGGACTTTAAAAATTTCCCTGCATGTAATTTGGGTATTTTACTTCAGAATAGGTTTAGTCTGGTCCCTGATCTAGGTGTCCCTTGAAACTGTCTGAAGTCACCAGTCTTTGATCCATGATTTTGGATCTGTATGCCCCTATTAAGTATTGGAGCACATCTGCAAACATACAGGGGGCTTTTGGGCTTATTTATAACCTGTTAAGGGAAAGCAGTTTACACACACCGCAACTGCTCTGCAAAACAACTGGACACGTGGAAGCCATTTTGGGATTTACTTCAACACGGCTCTAGCGCTCCAGGCCAAAACAACAAAGGGGCTGCTCTGGGGTGGCTGATGTGCCACGGGCTATGGGAGTTTTGTGTCTTGCAGGTGTGGTGGTTGGATGGAAAATGCTAGGGCATCAAAAACACCATTAGACATCTATGTTTAGACAGCTGCATCCCAGTCTAGATAGCTGTACTGGAGAAGATGAATTGTGCCCTGAGGTGCCTGAGGCTCTCTGCTGAGAACAAGGTAAGTCTCGTGTGGACACCTCTGAAGCAGACAGCTACACCGAGGATGTTGACAGCCAGGTTTTATAGAGCACATCCTTTAATGAACACAGAAACAAGAAATTTGAGAAGAGATGTTACTAAGTTCCTGCTTTTAGTTTGCTCGGGGAGTTGAATAGGAGCAGAGAGCCATGGAGCTGGAATTGCTTCATGTATGCACTGAGCAGCACTACTGGGTATGGGAAATGGAACTGGAAGAGAAGAAATGCTAAAATAAAGCTGTGGGGACGTTTTTATGGTTTTGTTTGCTTGGTTGGTGGTTTTGTTTTGTTTTTCTTCCCATTCTTAAACTTACGGTTTGCTTTGAATTAAGGCTTTGCTAAGAAAAGCAAACATTCATTAACTGAGGAGGCTATGCCCCCTTCCCAAAACTGGGCTGGTCTCCGTGAATACAGGAGATGCAGCTCCTTAGAGTTTCTTTTTCTGACTTACAGCAGAGATGTAAATTCAGGCTTTCCACCTCATGTTGG
This sequence comes from Scolopax mira, assembly GCA_004320125.1. NCBI lineage: Eukaryota > Metazoa > Chordata > Aves > Charadriiformes > Scolopacidae > Scolopax > Scolopax mira. Next base: position 22,140 of record BJBW01006900.1, read on the forward strand.
GAGATGCTGGTCTCAGACTCTTCAGAGGAGCAGCTTTACCTGTACAGCTCAGTGGGCAGACCTGGGTCCCATATATGCCATTTCTCACATTGGTGCCCTAATTACCAGAGACCCGGGTGAAATATTGTTTTCTGGTGAATACAAGATAATAGTCTCTCTTCGTTAAAGCTGATCCACCTGAGGTAAAAGGTAGTAAGGTTTAACTAATGCTGATTCTAGAGTTTTTGATTGCATATGACAAGGTGTGAGGGAGGGAAATCAGATAATGGCAGTTTTTACAAACTTAAAATCCCACTTGTGCTAGATGATGTGCAGGGCCATAAAGAGCACCATTTCCCACCACTTCTGTTTTTTCTTCTAATATTCCTCATCTTCCTTCAACATATGTAAAATGCCAACTCTACAGGTACATACATTAAGAAAAATCAAAAGGCAAAAGGGTATCCATTGCATATATAAAAGCATATATGGGGACCCCTCTTCTGAAAAGCCAATGTAAAACCATTACTCTCTTCTCCTCAGGGAAAAAAAAAATTATCTGCATGTCCATCTTCTTAATTGGATTTTAATTTGCTAAGAACATCCATCTTCATTACAGTGGATAACACTGGCTGGGATTGCACAAGGTTTCCAGGACTTTTAAACTTGCTTGCCTGTTTGTTTTCAGAATGCCTTTTTTTTCCAGGAGACAAATTTTTTTTAAGAGTTCTTCAAGATTTGGCTTGATATCTATAAGGTCAAATATGTTCGTAAAACCATCAAGAACGCCACATAGATGCAACTCTATCTGGGAGATGACGGACTCTCAGTGCTTGGGAAATTATCCAGCCATCAACCTGGATATTGGAAATCTACTTGTGCAACACGCTTTTGGAAATTCAGACAGGTGTCTCTTTGGTTGGGAGAGTCAAAAGCACGGAGGAAGTGGTATTTTTGATTTGCTGCACCATAGTGCTGATGCAGCTGATGATAGGACTGGTACAGTCTCTGTGTGAGTGTCTGTGTCGTGGGCTTGTGGAAATGTGGAGGTAGTTCTTGATTGTTGCTTAGAGGTATAGAAATAGAATGGATGGAATTAATGAAGTTTCTTTATTTAATAGAACCTGGGTAATATTTTGGGCCTCCAGTTAGCCATTTGGGCTCCTCTTCGGTTGCACAATGCTGAAGATGCAAAATCTTAACATTGAAGCCGTAGGCTTTGGGACCTAGGAGAATCCATGCTTAGATGCTTGGTGTCTTCCTGCAACATCCATCAAAACGGGCGATCCCACAAAAGCAGTACAGCAGGCTGGGAGTTGTCCCCCAAAATGTCAGGGGATAAGTCTGTGACCTGCACCCTTTCCCTTTCTGCACTGCCTCCTAAAACACAAGTGCTTGAATAGGACCTGGAGCTCAGGTCCCTTTTCCCATAAGTCCTGTTTGCTCATGCCCCCTCTCTGACCCAGTGATTATTTGATTAAACCACTTCGTTCCTGTGGGTGGGCTGAGGGAGTGCTGGCCTGGAGCTGCCCCCTGGCTCTGCCCCAGGGCACTTTGCAGATGGCTTACCCAGAATCTGCCTGAGGCAAGCTCAGGTCCCTCTGGGCAGAGATGGGCATTTTCAATCAGTGGGCCTTGGGGTAGAAAAAAGAGCAGAGATGCCAGACATGCTTTCTGCGTGTTAGTGCACCTTGTCTGTGCGTTACAACAGGCGTGAACCCAGTAAGGGAACCTCCGTGGAGCTGGGGCACAGTCAGACATAAATGACAGCTCAGTGAAAGCCTGAGGATCTCACCCGAAGTCAGACTCCTGCAGTGGCAGCCTCTTAGTGCAGCACCTGCAGCTCTTCTGGAAGCATGCATGCTTACTAGTGCAGATATCTGTTCTGAAAATGCTTATCGAAAATATTTCCATCAGTTCTGTTCTGAAATTATTCCCATGAAAATAAAAACCATGCCTTACTGCTTTCATTTCTGACGCCGTTGAATGTCTCCTATTTGGAGTGTAAGGAATCAAAAAGGTGGATTCATTCCAATTCTTTTCATATAGAATTTATGAATTCTATATCCACAGAATATATGTAAAACTAAGCATATATAAACCATTACATATATACATTTATATATAAAATATATGCAATGTAAATTATGATTAAATATAGTCAGGTGGTGGCAGGTTTGTTTTCTGGAGAGAACACCTGCGCTTTCTGTGAATTTCCATGTGACTGAAGGGACTCTTCTGAAAACTTTCCTAGCCTCCTTCAGTAAATGACAACATGCTTAAGGAATTATTATTTTTCCTGATACTGAAACAGTATTAGATTTCTGTAGATATTTCAGTACTATCCATCTTCTCTTCATGGGGATTTTGTTATCAGTCAAAAAACCTGGTGACCTACTGTCAAGTGGCATTAGTTAGAAAAAAAATCCCCACATTTTGAATGTGTCTATCAGAAATGGGAATGTGTAGTCTCTAAACCATGCGTTTTATGCTCCTAATGATTCTTGTGTGATACAATGCAGTTTATCTACCTCTTTGCTCTTTATGTCTGGAAATCTAAATGTATGATTATTTACATACACACTATCCCAGATCAAAATGTTTGAAACATGTTTGAGCGCTTTTAAAAGCTTTGGATATTAACTTGAGGAACTTCTTTGTCTTCTCATTTCTGGACACTTAGATTATGCTTTAGTGCTGTTTCTGAACTCTTCTTCATGAAGTCTGGAGACAATTTTAAAATGAGAATTAGGATGCTTATGCATGGGAAAAAAACCATCACTATGGGACTTCAACAAAATTCATATTTGTGACAAAAACCAGTTATTTGTTCTCAGTATTATCTGTAAAAACCTTTCAAATGAGTTTTAAATAAAAATGCACAGGCACAAAATTCTAGTGTAGATGTGGCTTTTAAAACATTCAGGAATATAAAATTGATGAGTGGGACTCATTATAAAAAAAAGTGACAGCACCATACTAACCAATGTATTAAAATTTTAAAAATTTATTAACCCCCTTTTAAAGCAGTTTGTGTACTTTATATTAAAGAACAAAGTTATGGTCCAAAAATTTTTCTTCTACATCTCTAAATGTGGATGGATTTAACTTTCCCCTCCTTGTTTTTAACCAGTGTGACCTGGAGGTATCTTGCAGTGGAAATAAAAATATTGAAAAAGAAAGACTTAAGAGTACAAGACAGACCCTTGGAGACTGAAGTAATACCATTAATGGACAAGCTGAAATAAAAAGGCAGCTCCAATTTAGACATGCAGCCTGGTAAAGTCCATTTACATTATAAAATATTTGTCAGAAGTACATATTTTTTTAAATAGGAAAAAAACCACCACTGGAAATGAAAGCAAAAAGTCTAAATTTTTTAGGTCACCCCAGAATATGGTTAGGAAAAAAAAAAGGAATAACATAGGTTCAGTGCCAGCACCTGAACTAGCTCCTCTTACTTTTCCTCTCTGCAGAAAAGCTGCTATTTCTGTAGCTTTTATATGTAGGAACAGTCCTGTCAGGTGGCCAGTTTATTAATGTCATGTATGCGTGTACCTGGAGGAAATGTCCCGTCTGGCTCCCTCTGCAGAGACAAATCCTCAAGGCCAGGCACGGGTGACATATTTTGAGGGTATTTCAGGCTGCAGTGGTGATGGGAACCAGACTGCACTATGAGCAGGACAGTAAGGAGAAAATCAAAGCAAAGCACAGGTCTCACAGCTCAGAGCTGTTCTCAGCTGGTGTAGGCTGACTTTCCACATGTACTTTTTGTTAGCTACACATTGACCTTGAGCTGTGATACACAGAGGGCATGTGGGGGAGACAGACCTTTATCTCTTTAACCTGTCTTACCTTATGTGTTTCCCTGGTATCTAACTCCTCTTTCTCTGGTCCCTAGCAAGAACGAAACAAACCCTGTATTAGCTTTTTAGATTCCTAGATCCCAGCTTTTTAAAGCAATCTCTGAAGTAGGAGGTAGATAAATTTGTGTTTATACACAACTACAAATAGTACTATGGGAAAAAAAGGAGCCTTGTAAGATGGAATTTTCAGTGCCAAGATGTGAATGCAACTAGGCTTTAGATACACCTGTGCTTGCCAAATTTTTTGCATCCTGATAATGTAAACAACAGGAGTTGAGAACTTCAGGGGAAAAAAGTTCCTGTGTGAATGATATCACCTGTATTCAGCTAAGCCTGGGTAAGACACAGACCATGACATGCCAAACAACAGACTTGCTAGCACAGGCTTGCTAGCGATAGCATTCTGCAGGAACTGGGAAATATTTATTCAGCCGAAAGATAAAACATTCTCTTTCTAATAAGAAAGCTTCCTTTCTTCACGTCCTTACAGGTCTTCAGCAGTTCTTAGGCAATATTAATTTTCTCCTGATTCTGTGCTCAAGTGACTGAAGGTCTTCTTTTGTTTTCAGAGTTGCTTGCAGTTGTGTTATCAGCACTGAACACGCCTGAGCAAACGGGTTTTGGTGAGATGTTTGATAGGCAGAACTTTCCAAGAATCCAATGGACCTACTGTTGCCCTCTATGTTCGCCCTTAGTGGGATAATAGTGACAGACAGACAATGATTAATGCCTAATTCTCCAAGCCCTTTCTCCCCCTGAAGTCCCCTGTTGTCTCTGGCCAAGGCCTTTTTTGCACAGCAGAGAGAGGAGGTGCAAGATAGGAAAAGATAACTTCTCATCTGAATGAGATATTTTCCCTTTCTAGTCCCCAGAAATTAAACCCCTCTGAGTAGCTGCAGCTCCCAAGAAATGCTGCACAAGCTGGGAGCTCCCTGAGCGAGAGGTTTTGTGCTCTACAGGCTTTCCAGTTCATTACCGAGAACTACATAAGGAGGAGAATTTAACCCTTTGGTTTTGCCAGTTTGATGAGAAAGCTGGCAAGTCATCTTGTCCTTTTCTTTTTTTTTTTTTGTACTCTTTTTGCGTAGCAGGTGGACCTCTGGCATTGGCAAGAACGTGCTGTAAGCTAGGGCTGCGGGCTGAAATATGTTGGTGAAATTAAACAGATAAGGGGAAGGTAACTGTGGAAAGGTTTTTCTGGAGAAACATGGAAGCTTTCCTTCTCGGGCATGTTTACAAACATAGGAGTGAGCAAGAAAAATAAATCAATAATGCCAAGGATTTTAGTTTTAAAATGCTTTTTACCCCACATAAGTTAGAGCAGATTTCTTTTATTTTTAATCATAAATCTGATTTGGTTAGATATTTCTTCTATTTTGAGACTGTCTTTTCTATCCCAGACACTTAAGTATGAACAGCCAGTTCATATGGCATTCATTGATTCTTCAGCACTTAAATTGAAAGGGGTATGTCTCTTCATGTTGTCGTTATTCAGCAGTATGTCACCATGGAGAGTCTTTTTACCTCAGGTGAAAGAATGGAGTCTACTGAAAAGCCGTCTATTAGCCTGTCATCCTCCAATACACAACTTCTGATGCTTATTGCTTACTCACATGCTTTATTCAAACCCATGAAGAAAATGTGTTTTTCTGATTTCTGTGGTAAGCCTAGTTCTTTTAATGAAGTTCACACCTGCATCTCTGTTGCTTTTTCAAAACCGTTGGTACATTTTCAGAACCACGATGGCCTTCAAGCTAGCCTGATTAGCATACAAGACATTAAAGAAATGCACTTTAAACTCCTCAGAAAGTTACACTGAGTGTATGGAAGAGCAATAACTGCGCAGAGCTGTTAATGATCCACTACTCTGTTCAGCTCAGACTTTCCCTGTGTGGGAAACTACTTAGACCAAAGCTGTGTAAGGAAGTGATATGGAGAGTGGAAACATTCATAAACGATGGAAAGAAAATAAAAAGCATTTGTTAATATATTGGCACAGGCAAGTGCAGGAGAGTCAAGCCTAATCTCCAAAATTAAGGATAAGGATAAATAAACAGCATTCCCACAGGTAATTATCCATTACCTATTTGAAAACTGGGCAATATAGTACTTAGTTACTTCTAAGACAGGCCAAACTCACTTCTTTTTCTTTTGAATATATATTATTATTATTATTGGCTCCTTTAATAACTATAAATGACATGAATGTCCTCACAAAATGAAGTTTGAATTAAGCCCTGTGAGATGCCTGCAACAGCCCATCAAACCTAACGGTGCAGGTGATTACCAGCAATAGTTTGACATTTGGTATTCCCATTGAACAATGCTGGACAGCAAGAAATGGTGGAAACACAAACAGTGCTCAAACAGTGTGGTGACAAGAGACAGTTCAATCCTCAAACCTGCTGACTGTCCCAGAAGGCTTATGACCCACATGGCACAGGGCTGAACCCTGCATCCATCCAGACAAACACTTCTAGTGTGAAGAAATTCCAAGTTTTTAGTTTAGTAACACCAAGTCCATTGGTAAGAAGAGTGGGAGAAACATCCATAGGTATAACTTGCAGACTGTTACAGGTAGTCTGCATGTACTTAAAATAATATTATATTACCTCTGCATGGCAGTTCTCCATCTTCTGTGACTGGGATAATTAGTCTGGCAGTCTGGACCACTTGAACATATCACATGCATAACTTGTGGTACTGTCAGGTGTGGCTGACAGTAAAAGTATCCCTTCAGGCTTTTTTTTTTTTGATAAAATTTAGAAAGTTATCAGCAGCAGGAAAGAAGACATCAAGCAGAGTGACTACATGACCAGCAAAGACTTAGTCTGGAAAAGATAAACACTTGACCAATCTCCTTTCACACTCTCTTGTCATAAAAAGGTAATGGTGACCTTATCTCTGAGTTTATCTGGTTCAAAGTAGCTTCTTCAAATCTCTTTGAAGCAGTTCATGGACTCTTTGGGGTCTGAGAATGGCAGAAACTACTGCTCTGTAGCAAAGTCGTCTGGGTCTCAAAGCACTGTGAGAAACACAGATTCACATTTGTCCAACTATGGATGCTGAAGTTTCCCTCCCCCCCTTTTCAGGCATGGAGGAATGCAAAAAAGCTTTTGCAAGGGTCCACTCCACTGAGATGCAATAAACTATGCAAATCCTCTCCTGCTTGTGAGGAGTGTTAGAGAAACATGCTTTTCTGAGATGCATGAAACTGATGCAAGTGAGATGAAGTATGGGTTCCTGGAGAATTTGTATCAATTTAAGTTCTGGCAATAGCTTCTATATATAATAATTTTGATCCTTACTGCTATGAGAAAGTTTCAGGGAAATTATTCAGTATACTTTTCAGTTTATGAGATCCATCATTTCTGTTGTGATATTTTTATTTTGTAAAAATTTAATTATGGCTAAACCTGTGTAGTGAAAAGACACTTGATCTTGGATTTTGTTATACTATGAATTATGTTACAGATTTTTTTATTTTTCTATATCATATATCAGGAATACCTGATTCTAAAAAATATTCCATTGATATTTTCACAGTTCTTATTGATGAAAATAATCATGATAGTCCTTACATAAAATGGCTGAAATTAAGAGTTGAAGGACACATGAAAGGCAACTTAGTTTTAAGGAATGTAGAAATTCTACTTTTTTGATTTCTATTCTATTATCCAACAATATGTTTAAAGATTCTTAAGCAATTGCTAATTATTAAAATAAAGATACCAGCATTTCTTTCAAAGGTATCCATTATGGAATAGATAACCAGTAGGGAAAAAAAAAAAAGTATTTGCAAGTGAAATCAAAACCATAAAGCAACCTGATACATAAAAATCTATGTCTATTAACATTTCTGTTGGGCTCCATGAAGTGTTATATTTGTGGTAATGATGACAAGAAAACCCAACTAATGTAAGTTTATGTCAAATGCTGTCTGGAATTGCTGAATTGCTTTTCTGCTCTAAAAACATAAGCCTAAGACCTTGTATCTGTATAAAATTTTGAAACAATCAATCATGAAAACAACATCTGATTGCAGAAAACATGATTTCAAAATCAATTTTTCATGCCCCTATATGGATTTAGTGCCTTCCTTGTTTTGACATTTATCATTTGCTAAATGTAGGAATGCTACTGTAATTTCTCTATGTCGTGTTACAAATTACAAGGCTGGAATGCAAGAAGTTTCTTCTTAGTTTTTGAATTTGTCCTGAATATGGAATTATTTGTTTGGGGGGTTTTTTGTGATACATTTATTTTGTGATGTCATAGAAATTATGCTGCCCAATTTCCATCTGAAATCCCACCACAAAAAAATCTTGGGAATGGCTTTGACAGCATGATTGGTTTTTAAGATCTGCTTGCTGAGAAGAAACATACTGATGCTTCTTTTAATGTTAAATTTTATAAAGGAGAGAATTGGATTTTAGTGCAGGTCTCTGTGCAATTAATACACTTTAAGGCATGTTAGTTTATGACCCTTTTTAAAAGTACTTATTTGGGGGAAATTGTTTTATAACACAAAGGTATACGGTGAACGGGATACAGGTTGCTTTGAAGGAGATATATAGCATTGTGATAGGTCAGTGGTCATCATGGGTCAGTGGTCATCATATTCCCAGAAAGGCACAGCTTTTGTTTATGCATCAGCATGGAGATTTTGGAGTAGGACTCCAAAACAGTGAACATTATTAATGTTGAATTATATATCTGTTTTGCACAGCTTAAGGTTTTACAATTTTTCTAACATGGGTATCTAATGCTAGAAAATCACATGTTCGGTTTGTCTTTTTTCTTCAAAGGTGTGTGGACATTGTTCCAACAGCTTTTGGTATGCATTAAAATATGTATACTTCTGTCTAGAAAGTTGCTTTAAGCCTGTGAACTATATTGCAATGCCTATGAATTATATCGAACCAGTTATTAACCCTCCTCCCGTTAGACCACGGGGTGTGTTTGGCCCTATTTCAAACAGTGTTACTATCTACATGACTCATCTACAATCTGGGGCCACATTCTTGAGGAGGGTTTGCTAAAGGTAGTTTAGACTTGCCACAGAAATAATGTAAATCTTTATGAAAATTTGTTTACAATTACCAACTTTTTTTGATACAAGTTTGTATGCCGAGAAATCCTTTGTCATTGTTGTTATCTACTGTAATTTAGAAATCCCTCAAATGAACACTCTTCTTTCTAGGTGCCCTGTCAGGAATTTTTCTCAATTGCTATGTGCTGCTGAAACTTTTTAAGTCTTGTTTCTGTGGAGGAGTGAGATAAATGGTGACCAAAAGGAACAAGAAACACCTCCAGCTCCCAAACTCTACTTTTCCTTCTTCCCTGACTCTGTCCAGTAACACATAGGCTTTGGGGATGCCTTCCAATCAACACAAGAGAGGGGTTCTGATGGAGCATATGCTTAGAAAATTAATAAGGATGGCTTTAGGCTTGATTTTAGGTAACTTGCTTAGCTGCCTGGATGAATCAGCTAAATTTCTGAGTAAACTGAAACTCCAATCTGTTTTGGACTCCATCCCAGGCAGACCTATTCAGCCATCCACTTAATTGCTAGTACATCTTCATTTATGTACCTCTATTGATTTTAATCTCAGCTGATTTATACAGCACCATAAGCAGGTAACAAGCCAAAGCAATGACATTTCACTGGAGATGAAGATACTTATAAACTATCTTAATTTGTCCAAAATCTGCTCATATATACAAGACACCTCTTGCTGTGGTGTGTTTAAAGTTTGTACTTATGGCTTCTCAGCCAAACTTTTATTCTCTTTCCCACTACAGGTTTATGGACTGTTTTCCCATATTTTAAAAGTGAAGAACATTTCCATTTGACTCCAAAAATACATCATGATATTTGTTTTTCTTTCTAGCTGTTTGTTATTGATACACTATTCCTGAATGTGTATAAGATTCATTTGGCCTGAATTCAGGTGCAAGTGAGATAAGGACCGAGTTTTGAGTGATGAGCCCTCATTGGCTTAATTCATACACACGAGGAGAAATTAAGTAGTTTCAGAAAAAGATTCATTTCACCTCTTTAGATCTTTGCTTCAGGATGAAATAAGTCCTTGACAATGTTTTTTGCCCGGAAATAGGTTTATTTGTTCCTCAGATCTCTTTGTAACTGAATTAAGACTAACTATGCCCTTAGAAGGCCACAGCTGCTACTTCCTCGACTCTGCTACCTGAATGTCCTTGAGCGAGATTAATCTCAATTCAAATGTCCCTGTATGTGTCTGTAGCACTCTTCAAATTACTATTTAAAACAGCTTTAAACAAATGTCTCAATGGTTTTTATGCTCGAATATTAACATAACTAACACTGCAATGAAAACAAGGGAAATTAACATTGCACACATGAACTGCCTGTCCTACAGGTATCTAAGCAGTCCATTAAAGCAACACTTTGTGTTTTGTGATTTTCTTGCAAAGTATGTGATCTAAAAGAAAAGGGCAAATGAGAGAAATCATCCTTGTTAAATGAATACCATCTTATTTTAATTTTCCACTTCAAATCACAATTAATAGGTATTATTCACACCTTTTCATTTCTCTGGTTATATTATATTAAAGTAGAACAGATGCTTTGTGCAGACATGGAAACCGACTACTGTGATTCATGTTTTTCAGTTGTCCTTCACTGTGGGCATCAACTAACAGAGCAGACTCACAGTTACTGAAAGCAAAGTAAGGTAACAATTTTAGGAGGCTGTTCACAGAGAGTATCTGACCATTCTTTTCCACAGTTACCACACATGTCATATCAGACAGCTCATCCTGAACATTGGGAGGAGGAAACAGTGGATTCAGGTGGGGATCACCCCAGAAAAGGAAAGTGTCCTTTTATATCATTTTTGCTGGAGATTTATGGCCCAGGTTCTGGCATTTTATCTGCAACTGCATTGGCTGCCATGTACCAAAATGAAGTCTGGGATGAGTTGGGAGAACTTGCACCTAGCAAAAGTCTTTGTGATAAGAGGCCATAGTTTTAATGTAGCTTACTTAATGTGTAAAAGTTATTAGGATCTTAAATAAGAGGTAATTTTTTAAATAAAGAAGTCTATAAGCTATAATTTTTTTGAGGAGAGGAAAGGGAAAGGGACCAGCATCACTTTTGTCTCCGGTGTCTCTATAGTTTTGAAGGCTGGTACATACCAAAGCCCAGCATCTGGGGAATGACAAAGCTTAAGCAAAAGAACTGACACAACTCACTTGGATAAACTCAACCTGTAGTCTTGGTTAGCAGATTAGCTCTAGACTGAATTAATTCCCATTAAATTTATCAATCTCTATGATGCATTCAGACTGTTTAAGGCCACAGAAGCTGCCTGAATGAAGCTTATTCAAAGACGAGTAGGGCGCTGTTTTTCACAGATGCACAGTTATGTTGTTTCTCCAATAAACTGCGGAATAATATGAACAAACATGTCTCTAACAATGTTGAAGAAAGATGAGAAGCTATTCAATAAATACTAAAGGACTACTGTAAATGCTGAAAAGATTTTTAAAAAAGCCTGAAAATTTCAGTATCTTTTAGACTCATTGCTTAATTATGACACTTCATAATATCAAGTATCATATTGAATCTGTGGTGAAAGTAGGAATTGTCACAGAAAAAAAATCTCACAGGTAATTAGTGACAGAACGAGTTGGAATGGCTTCAAGCTCTAACAGGGTAGGTTTAGATTGAACATTAGGAAAGAATTTTTCACTGAAAGAGTGATAGGGCATTGGAACAGGCTGCCCAGGGAGGTGGAGTCACCATCCCTGGCTTTGTTTAAGGGCCGTTCAGGTACAGTGCTAAGGGACATGGTGTAGGGGATGACTTTGTAGAGTAGGGTCTCTTCCAACCTAGACAATTACAAGGGTCTTGTAGTTCCCAAGGGTCTCTTCCAACCTAGACAATTCTATGATTCTATGATTCTATGAAAGGTAGAAAACCAGAAGCATTAGAAAAATATAAAACATGCAAACTCTCGCTTCTTAATCTGCATCATAAATTGAATTACAGAAAGTTAAATAACCCCTAGCTCTCTATTATCTCAATGAAGGTAATCTTATGGAATAGCTATAATTAAATTGAAAATCATTATCATAAATCTTTATTTTCAATATGTACGTATGGCCCACTGTGAAAATCAGGTAAGTTACATTCAAATGTATTGTTTAAACAACATATTATTTCCTTAGGTTTGAAAAAGTCATAGGCTGCTTTTATCTCTGATGTACAAGCATCATCTTCAGGAGATATAAATGTGGCTGAAAAGTCACAGAGGAGAGATTTTTTTAGGTCATCTTTTGAAAGGATCTTTTAGAAGAAGGAAGGAAGGAATCTTTTAAAAGACAAGGTTTCAAGACAAACTGGAAAAAAGCTATTTCAGAAAAAGAAATGCAGGTAATTATATATTCCCACATGATAGTCTTCTTTTGTTCACTTGTTTAATACTGCAGTAGTGCTTTTTGCTTCTCTAGTCATTTCTTGTGCTGCTCTATATACTATATATAGTTCTTGTCCTGCAGTGATAAATATCTTATTGAAAGTACTCAAAATATTTCAAGTGACAATTAATTGTAAAAGTCGCCCTCACCTTCTAAAACTCTGACTTTTAGTGCTAGAAGATGAATACACCCAGTTCTCATAACCCAGCTGAGGGCATTATAAATGCAGTTGAAAGAATAACCCATTCTTAATCTAAATTAGCACCTTTAATTTTAAGCACTTGAGATTTTGTGATCTTCCCTCAACTGCTTTCCAGATCTGTGTTGAAGCACTTTTTCAATTTTCTTAACTTATCTTTTGGTCTAAACTCCCTTTTATCTCCTGGAAAGGAAAAGGTTAACGAGCACATGGTATGAATCACCACATGGATTGACTAGTCTTTGATTAGATTTCAAACTGTTTCTTTAAACAGGATAAACTTTGATCAAAGGATATACTTAACACTTTGTTGAACTGAGTTAATTAATAGGTGTTAACACAAGTTACTCCTTCCTTTTTGATATTCTTTTAAACCGTGGGATAAATTTTCAAAGAAAATAAAAGAAAATCAGTCTCTTGTTATCTACTTGAAAATGAAATTCTGCACTGCATAAAATAGGAAAGCTATGTTACTGTTTTCCCAAGTACTCAGTGGCTCAATGAAACCCAACTCAATGGCTTAATGAAACTAATAAGGCTTTATGTGAGCTCTGGAGCACAGAACTCATCTGATCACAGCTAAAATCCCTATACTTGACCTCATTATTTTGGAAAGCACTGAGATTTCTCAGTCATTCTCAATGCTTTATAAAATTAACATCAACATTTTTTGGATGAGAAACAGCTTGTAAAATACTTATTTTTATTTGCCTGCTGGTGTGTTGCTGCTTAAAATTGTACTGTATGACTAATTATAGCCTTAACAGTGGTACTAACTAATTTTAAGGATAGTATAAAAGACACCCACACTCCATCTTCTAACTGCACCCAGCCTATTAATCAAGGAACAATACAGCTGGAGTCTGAGTATTGTAAAATTGCTTTTTTTAGATCATGCCCAGCTCTGGTGTCCTCTGTGTATGTTTGTACAGCATGTAATATAGCAAGGTCCTGGGCTGCCTTTAGGGCTCAAGCGCAATGCAAATAGATACACACAGCCTCTCTGTACAGATACTGTTAAGACTGTCTTCCTTCCACTAGTCAAGAGAAATTATCCTGAAGCTTGCAGAAAAAACCTGCTCCAACAATTTCTGTCTGTATATTTGCACCACATTCATCTCCGTGGTAGTGGCGTGCTTTAATAAGAGTCATGTATTTCACGGTTTTGATAGAGTTGGAAGGGACCTCTAGAGATCATCTAGTCCAACTCCCCTGCCAATGCAGGATTGCCTCGAGCGCATTACTCAGGACTGTATCCAGAAGGATCCTAAAGATCTCCAGTGAAGGGGACTCCACCTCCCTGGGCAGCCTGTTCCAGTGCTCTGTCACCCTCACTGTAAAGAAGTTTTTCCGCATATTTGAGTGGAAATTTCTATATTCCAGCTTGTGCCTGTTGCCCCTTGTCCTATCACTGGAAACCACTGAAAAGAGTCCGGCTCCATCATCCTTCAACCCACCCTTTAGGAACTTATAAACATAGATAAGGTCTCCTCTCCATCTTCGCTTCTTGAGGCTAAGTGCCCCAGCTCTTTGAGCCTTTCTTTGAAAGGGAGGTGCTCTAATCCCTTAATAATCTTGGTTGCTCTTTGTGGAATTCTCTCCAGTAGTTTCCTGTCCCTCTTGAACTGGAGAGCCCACAACATAGATGCAGTATTCCAGTTGTGGCCTCACCAGCACAGAGTAGAGAGGGAGAATGACTTCCTTTGACCTACTGGCCACACTTCTCCCAGGTGGGAGCCCAGGATTCCATTGGCCCTCTTGGCAACAAGGGCACATTACTGGCTCGTGGAGATCCCACCATCCACCAGGATTCCCAGATCCTTTTCCTCAGAAGTACTTTCCAGAAGATCCACCCTAACTTATATTAGTTTCTGGGGTCCTTCCTCCCCAAGTGCAGGACCCTACATCTGTCCTTGTTGAACCTCATTAGTTTTTTCTCTGCCCAGCCCTCCAGCCTGTCCAGGTCATGCTGGATGGAGGCACAGCTCTCTGGAGTGTCGGCCAGCCCTCCCAGTTTGTTATCATCAGCGAACTTGCTGAGCATACACTCTGTCCCCTCATCCAGGTCATTGATGGCTATGTTGAACAGGACTGGACCAAGTATTGACCCCTGGAGGTTACAGGCCTCCAACTTGACCCTGCTCAATTAATGACAACTCTCTGAGTTCTGTCACACAGCCACGACTCAATCCACCTCACTGCCCTCTCATCTAGCCCACACTTCCTTAATTTTCTAATGAGGATGTTATGGGAGATAGTGTCAAAAGCCTTGCTGAAGTCAAGGTAGATGTCATCTGCTGCTCTCCCCTCGTCCAGCCATCTAGTTATAACATCATAGAAGGCTATCAGATCAGTCAAGCATGATTTACTCTTGGTAAATCCATGTTGATTTATTTCTAATTTCTTCTAATAACTTCATTATCTTCAATGTGTTTGGAGATGACATCCAGAACAAGTCATTCCATTATTTTCCCAGGAACAGAGGTGAGACTAATTGGCCTGTACTTCCCTGGGTCCTCCTTCTTGCCCTTTTTGTAGACTGGTGTGATATTTGCCTTCCTTCAGTCCTCAGGCACTTCTCTTGCTCTCCAAGATCTCTCATAAATGATGGAGAGTGGCTCAGCGATAACATTTGCCAGTTCTCTCAGCACTCATGGGTGCATCCCATCAGGGCCCATGGACTTATGGATGTCTAGTTTGGCCAAATGGTCTCTAACCCAGTCCTCCCCAAAAGTCTTCCTCTCTTCAGACCCTCTCCCTTGTCTCCAGGGTCTGGGATTCATGAAGGGCAGCTTTGGCAGTGAAGACCAAAGCAAAGATGTTATTCAGCAGCTCCTCCTTCTCTGTGTCTTCCACCACCAAGACACCCACCTCATTCATCAATGGGCCTACATTTTCCTTAGCCTGCCTTTTTTATTGATATACTGAAAGAAACTCTTCTTATTATTTTTAACTGTGATAGCCAAGTTAAATTCTGCTTTCACCTGTCTAATTTTTCCCCTACATATCTTCACTACACCTTGATATTGCTCATGAGTAACAAACCTCTTTTTTCCAGAGATTTTAGACTTTCCTTTTCTCCCTGAGGTCCATCCAAAGGCCTCTGTTTAGCCAGACTGGTCTTCTTTCCCATCTGCTTGTTTTATGGGACCTGGTGATGGTCTTCTCCTGCGCTTTTGAGAGTTCCTCCTTGAAGTATAACCAGCCTTCCTGGGCACCTTTGCCCTTCAGGACTGTCTCCCAAGGGACACTCTCAACCATGTTCCTAAGCAGGCCAAAGTCTGCCTTTTGGAAGTCTAAGGTGGCAGTTCTGCTGGCTCCTTTTCTTGCTTCTGCAAGAATTGAAAATTCTATGATCTTGTGATTGCACTGCCCAAGATGACCTTCAACCTTTACATCCCCCACAAGACCTTCTCTGTTAACAAGCAGCAGGTCCAGGAGGGTGCTTTCCCGGTTGGCTTGCTCACCAGCTATGTTAGGAAGTTGTCTTCCACACACTTTAGGAAAGTCTGCGACTGCTCCCTCTCTGCTGTGTTATATTTTCAGCAGATGTCTGGGAAGTTGAAGTTCCCCACAAGAACAAGGGCGAGTGGTTGTCAGAGCTTTTCCAGTTGCTGGTAAAATGTTTAATCAACTGCTACATCCTGGTTTGGGGGTCTGTAATAAACTCCCACGATGATGTCTGCCTTGTTGGCCTTCCCCTTGTGTCTGATCCATAAACACTCTACATTGTCATTCCCATTATTAACTTCTAAGCATTCAAATCTGTCTCTAACAGAGAGGGCCACCCCACCACCTCTCCTTCCTTGTCTATCCCTTCTGAAGAGTTGTTAGCCACTGATTGCAGCACTCCAGTTGTATTAGTCATCCCACCACATTTCTGTGATGGCATCTATACTGTAGTTTTCCTGCAGTACAATGGTCTCCGGCTCCTCCTGTTTGTTGCCCATACTGCATCAAATTGTGTAGATGCACTTGAGCTGGGATCCCAGTTTCACCCCCATCCTTGGCCCTTTTCCCCCAGGCTCGTTACCATTGGGTCTGGTTTTATTCCCTTCCCTGCTAGTTTAAAGCCCTGTGCAAGAGCTTTGCTAACTCTTGGCCAAATACCCTTTTCCCCTTTCAGGATAGGGTTTTCCCATCATTCTCAAGCAGACCTTGTGTCCTGTAAATCAAACTATGGTCTGAGTACCCAAAACATTGCTGGTAGCACCAGATACAGACCCATGTATTGATACACCTGAACTTCTTGTTTGTCCATTCATTGGTCCCCAAAACTGCAGAGGCAGAGGAGAACATGATTTGCGCTCCTGAACCTTTGACTAGATGTCCTAGAGGCCTGAAATCTTTATTCATTGCCCTCAGACTTCTCCTCACCAGTTCATCATTGTCTACCTGTAAGACCAAGAGGGTAATAATCCGAGGGCCGTATCAGTAATATTCTTAACACAGACCCCTGGGATGCAGCAGAACTCCCTTTGGGAAGGGTTTGGCCTGCATATAGGACCCTCAGTTCCCCTCAGAAGGGAACCACCTATAACTATTGTTCTCCTTTTCTTCCTCACAGGGCCAGTCTTAATACATGGAACTGGCTGCTTCAGCAGCTCCCTGGATGAGCCACTATCAGGATCTTCGTTCCCCTTCTCCTCTGTCTCCAAGGGCTCGTATCTGTTCTGTACGAGTACCTGGGAACGTGGGGGAGGTCTGGAGGGGACTCCCCTGTTGCTTCGAGCAGGTACCTGTTTCCACTCCCCCTCATCCTCTCTTACTCCCCCTCAATCCTGTCTGATGGCAAGAGGCCCTTTTCCCCTCATGGAGCCTTCCCTTGCTCCTTTTTTCCTAAGGATGGCAAATGACCCTTAGTGTTTCTATTTCCTCTTTAAGCTCGGCCATGAGGCCAAGCATAGACCTGCTGTCAGCACACACCAACGCTGTCTCTGCTGCCCTCCCGTAAGAGTGACAGACGTCCCAAGCAGCCCATGGCCGGGATGGCCGCATGTTGCTGTAGCAGGTGGCTTTTCCTCTTGACTGTGGCTGCAGAACGAGCGGTGACCATCTTGGGTGGTTTTGTTCTCCCCTTGCGCTCGCCCATCGAGCCCTGGGGGGGGGGGGGGGGGGGGGGGGGGGGGGGTTGATTGGTTGGGACGCGACACGACGCCATGCAATGCAATACCACACCACACCCACCAACCACTAGCCAGCTCTTGCTGACCTTTAAGGTCCAGGCCACGCCCCCCTCTGTGCCTGATTGGCTGCCTCAGACTTCCAGGTTCCCATTGGGCTTGGGGCCATGTGCTGAGGGTCCCTGAGCTCGGAAACTGCTCTGTGCTGCGGCCATCCAGCCCTCCTGTCATCATCATCGTCATCACCATCGTCGTCGTCGCCATTGACCATGTGCACAGTGAAAGGAGAATATACTCATTAGTGTCTAATGTATTGTTCAAGGTTATACACAGGATGTAGAAGTTTAATGAGAACTTAATGGGACTTCTACTACTATTGATGAAGTGTATCTATCATTTTGAGGATGTGGGTAAAACTGCTTAACACTGTACAGGAAAAATGAATGCCCAGTATGTCACTCCCTTCTGCCATTAATCACATCCATTAGCTGTGTTCCAGTGACAAGATTCTGCCCCGTTACCAGTGCAGTACTGGTAGGACCACTACCAATGGCCTGCTGATTTGAATAGTAATTAATCACATTAACTGTTATGACTGTTTTTGTTCTTTCTGTCATATATGTCTTGTAGATTAAGCTAACTGACGGAAGTCCAGTACTTTACTGTTAATTTATCATCCATGGTGCCTTGCCAAAATCCTAGACCCAGAGTGAGAGAGGCTGAGCCGATGAGATGGTGAGGAGGGGAAGGAGAAACATGTCACTGTTCTGCTTTAGAGGGCTGTGGTTCCCGGGCAGGAGTTCTACATCTCTAGCGGCCTATCAGCTACTATATTCCGAAATCATGATTTATTAAATCCTGATTTATTTAGTCTCTTTTTAACATCTAACTGTTATCTTTTGGCTTAGTGTGTAGCATGGATGGCATGATTAATTGTCCCTGCTTTCACTTTGTAAAGGTAGGAACAGTATTTTTGGTCCGCATTGAGTCAAGCAGATTTCATCCAACATCTTGCTGACACTTTTCTTTGTCATGGGGCACCCTACCTCTAGTAATAAAAACAATACTTTAATGTTAAACAATGAGAGACAAGGGCGGAAGAACTAAATCCAGATTATCAGATAATCCAAACACAGAGAATTATTTCTTTTAGCAAACCGGACAATATCTGGCCTTTGCAAGTCAGCACCTGATAACTTCAAGTTATTTCACTATGTTACTTTACTTTTAAGGAGAAAGTATTTCTGCATGTTTTTGAAGGCACTGAAGAGCCCATGTTCCCTGAACTGAGGTTATTTTGGAGGCTACTGATGTCCTTAGCATAATCTTGAAAAATCCACAGGTGTAACAAAAATGGCAACTCTCCGTGGGCTGCCCTACATCCTGCAGTTTCCCCAAGAACATTGCTATTATGCTGGGACTTGCAAAATGCTTTCACTGGTGCAAGATGAGCTGCTTACTTGTGCAGAAAATGTCTCCTGGAGGACACTTGACCTTGCTTTGGTCCTTTTATCTTGTGTTGAGGTTTTGCCTATTACCAAGAAACGGTCTTTTTGCTTTTGCATCTTTTCTAACTTGCAAAAACATGGGGTTTTTTTTAGATTGAAAGGATAATAGGTAGAGAGAAAACCCTCTAATTGTACATGCCTTACATGAATGTAGAGAAACAGTCTAATTGTAGCTCTACTGTAATAGATGTTAATACATTTTAATCTAAACCACGGGTACAATGGCACTGTATTTACCGTTTAAGAAAAAAGAAAGAAGAAAGAAAGCTATAACCCAGCTTGTTCTTGTTCCAAATGCACTTCTAGAATTGCTGTTGCTCTAATTTGTGACTTCGTCATAAGTTTTACAGATTTAGGTGTGGCAAGTTTGTTTACACAGGAAGAGAATACTTAAATATTAAATCTGAAAGATGTTTCATGTTTAATTGTTTCTCATTAATTCATAGCTCATATACAATTTTTTTTATTTGCTTGCTGAAGGCAGTTACATAATTCTTCCTAGTTTAGCGCTTCTATTGAATTAATTTGGTAAAATTAATTATATAATTTTATACAATTGACATGAAACATGATTTGTCTACTGGAAGTTGTATGAATCCTTAAGACTGTTAGATTAAGGCAGATTAATAAATCATAGTCTTCATCCTTAACAGTAAGTATAGAAGAATAAATGATGAGCTCATTATATTACAGTATTAATATTTATTTTTTATTGTTGTCTTGCTGAGTTCATTTAACTCCAGTATTTGGTCTGGATCAGAGGCAAGCCTGCTATAACAAGCCCTTTGAGTGGTATCTTGCAGATATCTTTCCTTTTACTGCAGTAGGAGCATCACTGAACAAACAGCCTTTGAGAAGCAACATTGAGACTATTTGCCCTAAAAGCTGGCCTACTATAAAAGTTTTTATAGGATGTTAATCTTAGCTGAAGCATTTTAGCGCAATTATTTCTGTGGAGTGTAGAGCAACATACATAGTTATGGCTACCTAAGTGCTCTCCTTTTAAAGAGGTTTTTCAGTTACTAATTATCTCAATGATAGCTATGTGAACTTCCTTTCTTCCTGTTATAGTCTGTTTTTCCTGAAAGCTGTTTTTTAAGATTAATCTAATTCCTTCAGGCACTTCCAGGGGTTAACTTGATAAAGCAATTAAAGCCTTTCAAAATGTGTGTGAATATATGTATACTTAATGTTTCTCTGTGGCTCCGCTTTTGGAAAAGTTCCAGTTAGAGGAGTCTGGAAGGCTATAAAAACTTTTAAATTGCAGGGAGAGTTTGTGCTCAAATAACTATTTTCATGCTCAAATTTTGTGGCTTTAAGGAAGTGAAGTAATTAATTTTCAGTTTTGGATTACCTGTTATCTGTTGTGTTTTGTTTGTTTCTCTGTTCTTTTCTGTGTCCTAATAATTAGATCAAACATGTTTAGATTTCTCTATTTTCATATGCAGCCTGGAGGACATACTCATTTCAAGCTAATCAGGTGGCTGCATTAACTTTCCCTTTCACCAGCTGCTCCAGGCAACCCCGACCACTTGGGCATGGAGGATTTGAGCATTACGTGCTACAGAAATGGCACCTGTCGTCTAAAAGCCTTTGCCTTCAGGTCCAATTCTGCCTTCTCAGAAAACCTGGTAGGCTAAGTGTCTCATTTTCTAGAGCCTCGGCCTCGTGAGCACTTTGCAATAGTGGTTCTTATTGAGTGCTCTTCTCCCACGCTTTTAAGGGCTTAAAAAAACCCTTATGTTTTTTGTTTTTTTTAATTTTTCTTTCTGAGTGGTTTCAATTTTCCTCCTGGATGTGACCTCTGAGTCTTGGAGTTTGTGCTGTTTGCTCCAGCTTCTACTTGCAGAAGCGAAACGGGATTCGTCCCTCTCCCTCCTTCTTTTGTCCCCAAACTACCTGACTTTGGGCTTCTTGACCTACCCCTCAAGCTTTTAAATAGACATACCCGCACCGTGAGTTAATCCACAGCAAGGCGAGATGCTGCCTTTGTTATGAAGAGGTGTGGACACCTCCAGCTGTAATTTAATCTTGCTGCAGCAGTAGCCAACTGACTCTTGAACAAATGGCAGCTATGTTTGTCATTTTTGAAAATACCCTTCCTCTTGATGCATAGCATGCTCACTCCTGCTCTCAGAAGCACAAGGTGCGGTTTGGATGCAGCTGTCATGGTGTGATTTGCTTCAGGCTTTTTGCCTCAGGCTTTACTTCCCCGTTGATGTGTCCGTAATCTCCGTGGTTTAAAAGACCCAGCTGTAATGCCTGAATTCTTTCTCCTGCTCCTGGGGAAAATGCTGCTCCTCCAAGTGCCCTACCTGCTGGCAAAGTTATCTGGACTTATTATTATCATTCTTCTATTAGTGGTCTGTATTAGGTTGTTTTCTTAAAGGTGGGAATCACCCAGGTTTAGTGATCCTATATGGTTTTCACCTCAGAAGATAGTTAAAATGTGCTCAGTTATACAAACATTTTCAGAATGCCAACTCTTTGGAACATAGATGGTCTTCTCATGCTGCTGCAATCATAAGGGTTTTTCAAAATTACTAATACTCTCTTGTCAGTAGGGAGAAAGGCAAAATATTCAAGGCACAGAGGATCTGAATAGCCATCTGGAAGAGCCCAACTTTTACCACGGATGCTAAAGGGAACATAAAATAGCTGCATTTCCAATTTTGGTGCATCACCCAGGATTCTGGAATTGAATGGAGTGACTCCAAGCCACAGGCTGCCAAAATTTTAAGAGGGCTGTTTAAAAGCCTGAGTCTGATGTCTACTAAAAAGGCTCCATAGTTGGATATATACAATTAGATGGATAGACCTTGACATCATTTGATTAAAACATATTTATTTTAACACATTATTTTTTAGATGAGTCTGTTAGAGCAGCCTATCTGTAATGTTTGGGGCTTAATGCCCTTGATGGCTTTAAATAGGTTTAATAGCTTCCATTAGGCTTCCATTAGCAGGGTTGGAGAAAACAGGAAGATAAACATGCAGAAAGGCGATGATTTGTTTTGTTATTCAGTATGTACTGTAGTGGATGAAAGCATTTGTATACACTGCCCATGAAACCAGATGGCTGTTACAGTACAGATTCCTCCTGATGTTCTTTGGTTCTTGTAGATACGGATTCAGAATTGAAGTTTAATAGCTTTCTAAGATTAATGTCATAAGATCATCTGTAAAATAAAGCAAATGGTTTCCTCTTTAGCTCTTCTCTTAAATGAAGGTCACATATGCGCTTCATAAGTTTGACTGTATGCTCTGTTTACTTTTGCTCTTTGTATTTTACTACTTAGTCATGCATAGCAGGAGACCTGTAAATGTTTTTTGATGTACCTTCAGGGAAAGAATGAGATATATACTAGACTACTATTAAGTAGTTTACACAAAAGTTTTTTTAAAAAAACTTTACTATTTCACACGACTCATATAACAGTATATTTGTATGAAAAAATGAATGCCAAATTTTAATCAGTTTAATTAAATAGCTATTGTCTAGGAAATAAAGACAATGAAGATAAACGTTAGGTCCAGACCATACCTGTAAAGGTGGGTTCTTTTTATGCCACAGTTTTATGTATTTGTAACCTGAGAAAACTGCATGTGTAAATCTGTCCTGTCACCATAGGATCAGTTTTTGACCTTGGTGGAAGGCCAAGAGTTTGGACCCTTTGAAGCCAATTTAGGTTAGAGTTTACTTTGTTATTGGAAAGTGCTGTGCTATTCAACTGGCAGAGACTTGCATGGAAAACATGCAACTTTCCACATACAGAAAACTAGAGATTAGGGAAAATTTCTTAATTATCTTTTACCTAACTTTTATCGTCCTTAAGGCTTTCATTGCAATTTCTGATATGTTTTCAATGGCTCTCTTTTTTACCTACATATAAAAGTAATGTTTGAACAGTTTGCCAGACAGTGCTAGTGCACAGCATTATTAACTGCTTGCTTGGTGCTGAAGAAATTACAGACTTTTGATTTTTTTTTTTTTCCCCAGAGATGATTGCAGCATTCATCTTAATATCTTATGGATACAGAAGAGTGTTCCAGTAGACAGCGGGACATCAATTACAGATGTGAGGCATGCTTGCAGGCATATGGGTCTTATGTTAGCAGCCTGTTCAAAGAATTAAGTAGTGAGGATCCAAGACAGTCCAGATGTTACAAATTTCTATCAGTGGTCACTGCAGCATGAAATCTCATGTGAGTTTCACTTCTTGGAATCATTCAAGGTGAGTTATATAACAAACCTCATAAATTATCATCATCAGGACAGGTTTAATGAGTGATTAGCAGGAAAATTGAAGGATTAATTAACTTGAAATGTTCTTGCAGAGTAGCAAACAGTCTGAGCTTTTATTATGTGAAAGGAAGGTCTTGGCTTTTATACAAGTGGTCATCCCACTTCTTCAGTGACCTAATTGGGTTTTTCAGTCTCACTGGAGGAGCAGATTCATTAAAGCAGAGAATAACTCTTGGGCAAAAAATGTGCCTTAAGCACTTTACTCTTAAATTTTTAGCTATATTTTGCCTAAAGGCAGTCATTAAAACTGATGTTCAGAGTCCAAGTAAATCAGGTGGGGTTTTTCCTCTCTGAATTGAAAAAAAATTAGGAGTACATTGAGTCCTTAATTCTCTAGATCTAATTGAGAATTACTAGCACTTTTATGAGGAACACTTTTCAAAGTCTGTGGAACTATTCCAATATTATAGATTAACGTCCACTTCCCCCCCAAACAATGAGAAGTGAATTTTATTAGCTGGAAGCATATTTTTTTTCTTATCTCTTATGATGGGTGAAAAACATGATGGAGCAGAATGGCTATGGATGCTTAGCAAAGGTGACTTGTTACCATAAATAATGTCTGTAGACATTCCAAGGCCAGAATATTAAGAAACAATAACAATGAAAGTTGAGAGTTAAAACTTTTTATAATATAAATATGTTTTTAGAGCCTATGATAAACAAATCTTGCAATGTTTCTTTGGACTAAGCATTATCTATGACACTCTTCTCTCTACTCCTTGCCTTTACAGAAATGAGGGATGAAGAGAATATGAGGTACTAGGATGTTAAATGGTTTTAGCCCGTGTCCCACAAGAGAGGCAAATATGTGTTGGAATTCAGTCCAGTATTGTAATTCACTAGCTGTACATACAGTATCAGTAGAAGTAGTTCTCCCGTACTCAAACCTAGATATTATTTGCAAATCTAACAGAATTTTCCCCCTCATAAAGAGAACATTTTGAATTTGGTGGACAAAATAAAAACAAGAAGCAGATAATTCAAATAGCAAAGGAATGGAGAGACCCTCTTTGCAAAGGCTTGAATAAAAAGATTCAATTTTATTACTTTCTAAAAATATAACAATTTAAAACCTTTTTTCTTCATCTGTTTTTCTGAGCTCAACATTAGTCTACAAACACCTCAGGTGGTCTATAACAATAATAATTTAAGGCGAAAAAAAGTCCAGAAGATAAAACTTTCCAAGTATAGCAAGATTGCAGTTATTTACATATTTACAAGACTGTTTTTGCATACAGGAAGAGGAGTACACTTATAACTGCTTTCAAATGCAAGGCCTGTGTTAGGAATAGCAGTTAATTGAAATGTAGATTTGAATGTAAATCCATTTTTGAGTCATGAATTCTATTGCCTTTTCTTGTGTGAAATAGCAGTTTTATCAGCAGAGTCAGTCCTGATTAAATAAACAATAGCTAAAATGAATGACATTGAGTATTATGAAAACATTTCCTAATAATTTTTTTTTCAGTAGCTCATTAAAGAAGTCTGTAATAACTATTTTGTTCAGAATCTTAATATTTTTACTAGCAGCACATTTGACAGTACATATTTTTTAATGGTAAGATTTCTCACAATTGTAATGTCTAAATTTGGATGGGTTAAAGTCAAATAAGAAAGTAAAACTACTCCTGAAGAATTATGCTTAATGGCAGACTTGTTATTAGTCAGTTTCAATTATTGGAAAATTCCTTCCTAATTGTTTCTTTCTCCAATGAAAAAAATGATTTTTTTCATTAAACGAGTCTTCTGCTTATACACAAACATGTTTTGCGTTTATTCCTTGTTGAAAATATGGTGAATAAAGTGTAGCTGTTGCAATTATTTTAGGAAAAAAAAAGACAAAAACCTGAGAAAATTTTTGATTACTTCCTTTTTAAGATGTAAGGTGTCTGCACTTCTACAGAAGTGTTGAATCACAGAACAACCTGAGTTGGAAGGGATCTCAAAAGATCATGTGGTCCAACCCTTAAATATCATTAATTACAGTATACTAGAAAATAGAAACTGAAATGACATCTTTTTAAAATGTCTTACTTTGAAGTGGGTTTTATGTGAAATAATCTGTCTGCTTTCCCACTGTCAAAGAAGTATATGAAATCAGACAATAAAATTAAAATTAGTAAATATGTACACCAAACTTGGACAGAGCTTCAGCAATGAAATGTATGGTTAAACAAAATGCACAGAACAAAAAGACTTTACAGAAGACTTTACACTATTTTTGCAAAATGGCTCTTCATCCAGATCTGATGAAGATTGATCGTCTGTTTGATGGAGAACTGTTGTCACTTGGTTCCATTCTTATTGGTAACAGTGTCAACAGCTCCTGTCCAGAAAGGAGTCCTCTAGACTTTGCTTTGAAGGGAACTGAGAAGATTGAGCAATCCCCATTCCAACATTTTCCATCCATATTAGGAGAGTGGAGACATATGCAAGTTATTGACACGAGCATTTCTAGTCAGGCCTTGAGTACAAATTACAGAAGAGAGAAAAATTTAGTGTATAGAGGTGAACTAAGCAAAGTCTACTTCTGATTTTTTTTTTTTTTTACCTTCTGGGGTCTTACAGTGTAAAAAAAAATCCATATTCTGCTGCAATAAATATTGAAATCAAATGCTGATCCCACTATAAACCACAATGATATGAAAATGCATAAGATTAGGTGGTAACATTTCCAAAGTTTCTATCAAAACAAAAACACATGGAGTTGTAGAAAGCCTAATTAACCTTTGGTGTTTGAAATGTTACTACTTAGTTCAGCCACACTGAGGAGATTAACTGGAAAGAAGTTGGAAAGGTGATGATTTGAACACAGGCGTGCAATTATTCTCACTGGTAGATTATGTGCTGATGGGCTCCAATTATATGCCAACCAAAGCTCTCTGAATCATCAAAAAATAAATGTTAAAAATTCCCTTGGCTCCAAAGCATGATCTTTATTGCCATATGTCAGAGCAGTTTTCTGACTAATGCAAGTCCCTGGAAGACACTTTTTTCTCGTCCTTACATTACTAAATCTCAGAGCATCCTAAACGATTAAGTGAAAGTACAGACCATTTCTTTAGAGTGTATGTATTAGTATGTTTGTTACCATGAAGTTATTCCAATAGCATGTCTTATTTAAAGATTACCATACTGTAGGGATGGCTCATGACATTGAAATTATTATACAAGTGAAGGTCACTTGGAAGAGAACAGGAGTTAAATATCCAACACACATAAGAGAATGATGACTACATATGAAGACACAGGGGAAAAAATTAAAAAAATTATCTTAATCTACCCATTCCAAGATACAATCTGAAAATTTTTCTTTTTGCTTCAGTGTCTACAGCTAGTTGGCTGCCTAACTGTTGTGAGCAAGTTTCTGAGATCTCAGTCCTGATGTGTGCCTTGGGTGCATCCACAGAAGAGGAGCTGAGTCTGGGAGACACATTATTTGCAATTTTGATCATTCCTTCAAGTCTAAATTGAGACTGTCAAAATCTTAATTTGTTCAGGCATGTTTAACCTTCTCATTTTGAAGTACTAAGTGTTCCTTGTTATTTCTGATTTGCTTTTGAGTTGCTGGGATCAAGGCAGGACAGGTGCAAGCAACTCCCATGTCTGCAAAATGAAGAAAGAACCGTTGCTTCTCCAGGGATTTTTTCCACGTCTGGGAAGGTAATGTACCATTTCTGTATGAAACATTTACATAAATTGTTCTTTATGTTTCACATAAATATATGCCTACTGTTATTTGTCAACACGTTAATAATGTAGATAAGTTAATAAGCACCGTTAATAAGCAGGTACATAAGACTAATACCTTCAGATGCTGAATGAGACCAGCCTCAACAGCAGTCATTCCTTTTGGAGCGACCATGGATTGGAGTGAGTGATCTCTCAGTCCCATGTCCTTTCTTCCCTTTGTCAAGTGCTACCACAAGTTATTATATACAGAGTTTATTACCACAAGATATTATTCATAGTGATTTGAAGTGGTTGGATCTGACCCTCATTAGGTTTTATTCTATTGTGTCTTAGTAATAAAAATCTATTATAGCAAATAAGTAGAAATCAAGTCCCAGAGTGTGACCATTAATAAAAGGAATATATTTATTTTTAGATGATATCAGTTTGCTTGGTTGGACAGAAATAAATTTGCTCTACTTCCTATCAAGAAATTCCTGTCAGGCCCAACCAGCAGATAAAATTCACTGACTCTTGATATGTAAGAAGAATGTGTTTCCTTGGTTATTATTCTCAAATTTAAGATTACAATTTTATGTTTGAGACAATAGAATCATAGAATCATAGAATGGTTTGGACTGGAAGGGACCTTAATAATCATCTAGTTCCAATCCCCTGCCCTGGGCAGGGACACCTCCCACTACAGCAGGTTGCTCAAAGCCCCATCCAGCCTGGACTTCCAGGGATGGGGCATCCACAGCTTCTCTGGGCAACCTGGTCCAGTGCCTCACCATTCTCACTGTAGAGAATTTCTTTCTAGTATCTAATCTAAATCTCTTCTCTTCCAAATTAAAACTGTTGCCCCTTATCCTGTCGCTACACTTCCTCGTAAAGAGTCCTTCTCCAGCTCTTCTATAGGCTCCCTTCATATATTGAAAGGCTGCTATAAGGTCTCCCTGGAGCCTTTGCTTCTCCAGAACAACCCCAGCTCCCTCAGGTCCATGTCCTTCCTGTGTTGAGGACTCCAAAGCTGGACACAGTACTCCAGGTGGGGTCTCACGAGTGCAGAGTAAAGGGGCAGAATCACCTCCTGTGATCTGCTGGCCACACTTCTCTTGATGCAGCCCAGGATGTGGTTGGCTTTCTGGGCTGCCAGTGCACATTGCCAGCTCATGTTAAGCTTCTTATCCACCAACACACCCAAGTCCTTCTTCTCAGCGCTACTTTATATCCATTCTCCACCCAACCTGTATTTGTGTCTGGAATTGCAACGTCCCAGGTGCAGGACTTGGTTTGGTTAAACTTCATGCAATTTGCAGGAGTCTACCTCTCCAGCCTGTCCAGGTCCCTCTGGGTGGCATCCCTTCCCTCCAGCGTGTTGACCGCACCACTGAGCTTGGTGCCATTGGCAAACTTGCTGAGGGTGCACTCTACCTCGCTGTCCATGTCTCCAACAAAGATGTTGAACAGCACTGGTCCCAGTATGGACCCCTGAGGAACACCACTCATCACTGGCCGCCACTTGGAAATGGAACCCTTGACCACAACCCTTTGAGTGTGGCTGTCCAGCCAGCTCCTTACCCACCGAGTGGTCCATCCATCAAATCCATGACTTTTCAATTTTGAGACCAGGATGTTGTGCAGAACAGTGTTGAATGCTTTGCACAAGTCCCAGTAGACGACATCTGTTCCTCTGCCTTTTTCCACCAAGTGTGTAGCAATATCATAAAAGGCCACTAAACTTGTCAGGCATGATTTGCCCTTGGTGAAGTCATGTTGGCTGTCACCAGTCACCTCCTTATTTTCCATGTGCCTTAGCAGAGATCCCAGGAGGATCTGCTCCATAATCTTGCCAGTCATGGAGGTGAGACTGACTGGCCTGTAGTTCCCTGGTTCTTCTTTTTTCCCTTTTATGAATATCAGGGTTATGTTCCCCTTCTTCCAGTCTGCAGGAACTTCGCCAGACCACCATATTTCTCAAATATGATGGAGAGTGGTTTAGCAACTTCATCCACCAGCTCCCTCAGGACCTGTGGATGGATTTTGTCAGGTCCCATGGACTTATGCACCTTCAGGCTCCTTAAGAGGTCGCGAACCTGATCTTCTTGTACTGTGGGCAGTTCTTCATTTGCAGAGCCCCTGTTATTGCTTTCTGTGACTTGGGCAGCTTGGTTTGAGCCCTTTCCAGTGAAGACTGAGGCAAAAAAGTTGTTCAGTAGCTCAGCCTTATCACCCATATCCTGGGTGGCCAGGTCTCAGGTTTCCTTTTGGAGAGGGCCCACAACTTCCCTAGTCCTGCCTTTGTCCCTGACATATGTAGAAGTTTTTCTTACTGTCTTTGATGTTCTTGGCTAGATTTAGTTCTGCCTGGGCTTTCACTTGCCTGATCTCTTTCCTAACCACTTGGACTCTTTCTCTGTATGCTGCCCACTCGACCTGTCCCTGCTTCCACCCTCTATAGGCTTTCTTTTCGGTCCTGAGCTTGTCCAGCAGTTCCCTATTCATCCACGCAGGTCTGCTAGCTATTTTGCCCGACTTCTTCTTTTTTTGGGATGTACCTCTCCTGAGCTTGGAGGAGGCGATCCTTGAATATTAGCCAGCCCTCTTGGGCCCCTCTCCCCTCCAATTCTTTTTCACACACTATCCTCCCAATCAGATCTCTCAGGAGACCGAAGTATGCTCTTCTGAAGTCCAGGGTAGCGAGCTTGCTACACACCCTCCTCGCTGCCCTATGAATCTTGAACTCCACCATTTCATGATCACTGCAGCCAAGGCTACCCTTGAGCTTGATATTCCCCACCATCCCCTCCTTCTTGGTAAGGACAAGGTCCAGCATGGCTCCTTTCCTCATTGGGTCCTTGATCATTTGACGAAGAAAGTTGTCATCAACACATTCCAAGAACTTTCTGGATTTCTTGTGCCCTGCTGTGTTGTCCTTCCAACAGATATTGGGGTGGCTGAAGTCTCCCATGAGGACCAGGGTGTGCAAGCACAATGCTGCTCCTATCTGTCTACAGAGGGCCTCATCCTCCCTGTCACCCTGATCTGGTGGTCTGTTAGCAGACCCCTACTATAATATCACTTGCCCCTGTTGTTCCTTTAATCCTGACCCATAAGCTCTCTTTCAGGTCTTCATCCATCCCCAGGTGGAGCTCCACACACTCCAGCTGGTCATTGACATAGAAGGCAACACCCCCTCCCTGTTTTTCCATCCTGTCCTTCCTGAAGAGTCTGTAACCCTCCGTTCCAACACTCCAGTCATAAGAGCCATCCAACCACATCTCAGTAATATCAATAAGGCCATAGTCCTGGAGGTGTGCGCACATCTCTAACTCCTCTTGTTTGTTGCTCATGCTGCATGCATTTGTGTAAAGGCCCTTCAGCTGGGTGCCTAATGGGCCTGCCTTACTGTATGGAATGGCTCCCTTTCCTTTGTGTTGCTCTTCAGGTGTCCTTCCTTTGTGGTGTTTTGCCTGTGATTGCTGTACTTCCTTAACATCAGAACTGTCCATGAGGCAATCACCCACTCCCACTTTACATCTATTTTAAAGACCTGTTTATCAACCCCGACATCTCTCGAGCCAGAGCAGTCTTCCCCTTTTGAGAGAGGCATCTTCCATTACCTGCTAACAAGCCCGGTATCATATGGACCAACCCACTGTCAAAGTATCTGAATTTATGGTGGTGACACCAACTGTGGAGCTACATGTTGATTGATTTAATCTGTCTGCTCCTCTCAGCATCATTGTCTGCCACTGAAGGGAGTGATGAAAAAATCACCTGGGTACCAGAATCCTTTACTAAGCTTCCCATAAATAAAGTTTGGTAAGTTTCCATTCTTACAAAGATTGGAAAGCTACAAGATCATCAGTTTTCAAAACTCCTGAGGAAGTTATGCTTCGAGACCCACACTAGAAAACCATGACATCCAATGTATATAGGTTACAGTTTTGGCCCAGGTGTGTATACATATGCATATATGACTATATTGTGTACTTCAGTTATTTTTTAGGTAATGGTAATTTCCTGATTAGTTACTCTAAGCATTCAGAGGAATAAAGCATAACATACATATCAGTATGGCTGTGAGAAATTCCAGACTTTAATTTGAAGGGGTTTGAGAGGACGGTTAACAATATAAATGTAGAGATTTGAGTTGAGTGAAAGTTTCATAAAGATCCCTTTTCTTTTTTCTCCCTATTGGAAACTTTGTATCCCCTGCAGATTTACCGTTCTTGTTTCCTTAGGTAGAATCTGAAGTCTTGTTTGTAGGACTGAAAGGAAATGTGGGTGACTGGACATACACCCTATGGAAACCCATCTTCTTTGCCTGTGACACTGAAGAGAGAGAAGTATTTTCTGGATGACTTTGGATTACATTGGAATAGGTATTTTGTCATGCTTTCTTTAATAAAAATAATTACAAAAATATAAATATAGATAATCTCAAATTTTATGGACCTGTGATGTAGACTGGAATTAAAAACTTCACCTTAATTTCATATGTGCAATATAAATATGAACAGAGCTCAAAAGCACTTAATTCATCCTTATTCTAACTTTTTTGATTTAATTAGCATTAGACCATGCATTGGTTTGTCTAAGTATTGTTTATGTCCATATTGTAACTAAACATAATATAATCTGTAATGTATCTGCATATCACCTGAAACATATAAAATACTAGTAGGACATTAGAAAATTTATGGTTCAAATACTTTGAATTTCCTGATTAACAGTATAAAAACTCAAAGTAAGAAATCAATTCATGCTTAAAAAACAACATTATGGAAACAACATCTGTTATTTTGCAAGCCTGTATTCACAGGCAGCATGTTTTTAATACCATTCTGATCTAATAAAAATAGAAATGTTTTTATACACTGTATAAACTGCAGGTTCATCTGTTAATACCAACCCTGCTTTTGCTGCAAGCATGTAGTTAAAGCAATAGTATAATCAGATTTTCAGTGTTCTGAACAGTCACATTGGAAATCATGAATTGAAACACAATGGTGTAATTTTTGTCTATGTGTGTTTTCTCTAGAGGTTGAGGGACCTCACAGGGTGCCATCAAGAATTCAGGAGTTAACCACATGATGGTTGTTGAGAAATTACAGAGCAACCCCAGTGATTGGAGTGCTGCAGTGCATTAACTGTTAAACAAGTGATAAATGTTCATCTGCTCCATCTGTTTCCCCAAATGTTCATGCGTAGGCATCAGGATCCTCATCTTGGTTATGTTTCCTGGGTGCTAAAATAACACAAACAAATCATACAAAGGAAAAAGAAAAGCTGGTAAAATTCTGTACCTTAAAACCTTTGTTCACTACCTATGTTCTTGAAATACCCATTATCTTCAGACCGCTGCTAATTATTGACTCCAGCTCCCCCAAATAGTTGTCCTACTCCTCTCATAGAGGTTCCCAACCATCCCGAGTAGTCACTCAGCAATTCCACATTGAACAGTTCAGTGTTTTAAACCTGTTAGTGGTGTAATTTGCTATGTTTAAAAGTAAACTAGCTATCAGCAATATCTGTTTAATTGTTTCTCTAGCAGCTCAGTTATTTCTGCACCGGTAGCATGAACCTCCTGGATGTGGGAACTTCCTCTAGGTACAGCATGCAAAGGAGATGGTAATAATAATTTCCTCTGTCAGTCAGAATCTTTATTTTGTAACATTTTAGCTACAATACTATAGCAAGGTGAAGTACTCTGATAAATCTGTGTGGATTAAAATAAAATCCTATTTGCCTCATCTAACTGAATAAAGGATTTTTCCAAATATGCAGCCCATTATTCAGTTTAAATGATTCTTTCTTGTTTAGTTTCACTATGAGATTAAAAAAAAGCTTAAAAGCTTTCTCATCAACACCAAGCTTTCCTCCAGGCAACCTTTTTCTATCACTAATCGCAATTAGTGTTGCTTGTTTACTTAATGACAAGCTAGCAGTTTAAAATAAGCTGTCTCATAATTCCTTCTCCAGAGTAAGAATAACAAAGCTAAAACAATCAATCAGTTTCATCCCAGGTCCAGACAGAGAGAAATGCCTTTTGAAACCTGTAATGGCAGGTGAGAGGTCAAGTAGAGGTCTCCTTTTTTTGCATGGTTTTTCCCGTAGAGTATCTCGCAAAATCTAGGATCCCTTCATGAATCTTCCTCATACAGCAGGACTTTAAATTCTGTAATTCTGTAAAGAATTTAGGAGGTAAATGTAGGACTTGGAGCTGAAGTGTATAAAGCAAAAAAAACCACCTTATTCAGAGCCTTTGTTGCAGTCTCTTAGGTACCTACGTAACCAAACTTCTCTGTTCTGAGAACCTCATCACCTCTGTCTTAGCCTGGAGAAAATTTGAAAAATTTCCTTTCTTTGCCTAAGTCAGCATGGCTATGTCTAGATGGGATATGAGAGTACTTCTATGACTCTGGTGCCACAAGCAAGACTGAGTGAATGACAACCCACTGTGGATCTGGATTCTAATGTTTATTTAAAAGCTAGTGAGGTGAGAGTTCATGCTGCTTGATTATCTGAGGTACCCACTCTCGCCACCCTCAGTGCTATAGTCACTAGATCTTGCCATCCTTTCCTGTCAGAAGTCACTGCTGGCCTGGAACAATTGATCAGAGAGTTGGGTTGTTTCCTGCTGTGCTGCTTATCATGACCCCACTTGTGTGTTAGGGGCCAAAGTCACTGGACATTCCCCTGCATTCATCTCCATGCAGCTCTGGTCTTCAGAAACATCGCGCACTACTGGGACACTTCCTTCAATCAAGATCTTCACCTTCCTCTTTTCAGCCCCCAAAGCCCTCTTTTTTCCCACCCTTAAGAGTCTATGTGTGAAAACGCAATGCATGGTCAGTCTTCAGATTGTTGGTTTTGGTTCATGTCTCTTTATTAACGGGAGGATTGAAGATGTGACACTTTTGTTTAGTCCAGGTATTATCAAAGTTTATAGGCGACCCGTACTGTTTGCAGATAGAAAGTAGCAGATTTCTGCAGGAGAGCTCAGAAGTTCAGCTTGGGACATTCACTCCCACACACGGCCCAATTATCTGCCCCTTGTTTGTATTCACAATTTGAGCTATTTTTTTCTCTACCCCGCATGTTCTTTAGCTCTGCACTTGAGTGATATGTATCATGAGAGTAGAAACACCAACACTTAAGTTCCAAGAGAACTGAGCTTTCAGGAGAAATCCAACACTCCAGTCACCCTCTGTGGGTCACTTTGGAAACCTCCTGAGGTATCTTAACTGCTCTGTGAATCTCAAGCTCCTAATGATCTTGTAGCACATTCCAAAGATAACCAGCTGAACTCCCATAAGATCTTGCTTACTGCTTGTTTCTTGGTTTTCTGCACATTCAAATACCTTTTACTGGTTTCTGCTACAGACAGCATCACAGTTGAAGCATTATAGCTTGACCTTGTAGACTTCTCTTGAATTTTTAGCAGTAGTACAGACTTGCAGTGGGACTCTGCAACTCAGTTCCACATTTGCCAAACCTGTGAAATACTCTTTTCTGCTAAGGGAATACAGCATGCATAAAGAAGGAAATTACAAAGAGTGGAAAACGTGCATACTTTGGAGTTTCTTTTTGGCACTGCTTTATTGCAGCATTCTGAAGAATATTTAACGCATTTTATTGTTATCCTTTTGTAGAATAACTGAAAACAATGTTAGCAAGTAAACATGTTGAGAAGTATGTGCTATCTTCAGGGAGGGCTTATAAGGCAGCTTATTATGCTCAGATCCTCTCTTCCAGTTCCCCTGATATCTTTGTATCTTCACTGTGCTCCAAATACCATCTGCTGCTGTTTATGTGCCTCATCACTGAAATGTAAACTGAAATTCCTCCACACTGGCACAACAAGTGTACACTGAAAAATTATCTTTCTCTATTGGTGAAAAAAAAACCAACCCAGAACCACATTACCATAGCAGCTATGGGATGTAAAATATTCATGGCGACCTGTGAGGTCCTGAAAGTTGTTTTCTAAGTTTAGTAATGCAGCAAACACAGCCCCCATTTTTTTGCTTAGGCTAATTCACAGTTACGGCTTCTGCAAACTGGGTGGAATAACTCTTAACAGGGGAAAATCAGTGTAATAAACATAATAACTCTGTTTTCCCTGAAGATTAAATACAGTTTTTCTCAGGCAGCATGCTTTATGTGTGGCAGGTTTCTGCACTCTCACGCTGCTGAGATCTGCCTCCGTGCAGCAGAGTTGGGGGCCGAGCAGCTTCTCTCTTCAGGGCTCCAGGCACTCGACTCTGAAACTACTGGATTCATGAAGCGCAAAATGCACAAAGTGCAGTTTGATATCGAGCTGACTCTAAGTGGAAGATTTCAGTTAGTTCAGTAAACATTTTGATTACTGTTAAGTGTTTTGGTTTTGATTAAAAATGCCTAGAAGAAATCTTCCCTTGCTTGGGAAATGGCAACCTTGCAATCCACTGCTGTAAATCAGCGTTATATAACTGCAGCCAGGACCTGAAGACAGTTTTGTGCTGCTGAAAGACCATAATTTCTGTGACCTGAGCTATAGGTAGAATGGGTAAATTGGTTCAGGACTGGGATGGATTACTTCTGTTGTCCCTCAGGCACTGGAAGTAGGTGGTCTCTAACTTGCTCACCATGTGTCAAAGGAAGCTGTTTGCTTTTTGGTGGTGTAGAGCCCTTATGATGAGACTTACTAATTTAGCATAAGAAAATATTAAGTACTAAAAATTAAATACATGTGAAAACGTGGGGGTTTCTTTTCTGCTGTCGTCTTTTTGGGCTCTTGTTTATTATCTTTAAACTTTTCTCCATATTCTTATGAGGTAAGACTGATATTTTAATTGTAGCTGAAATGTTCTGGTATTCTAAAACTCTTGGAAAAAACCCAAACAACTCAGAGAACCCAGCAAGTAACATGAAAATCAAGACTGGTGAATAATTAGTCAATAAAACTCCGGGATCCTCTAATTTATGGGTCTATTGGCTTTTGTTTGGATGAATGCAGGACGGGTAAGTTGCTCTGAACAAAAAAGTGATACCTGCAGTTGCCTTTTTGATTATTCTTCTGTAGAAACATCTTAATCCGGCTGGACTGAAAACTTCCCAAAACTTTTGTTATTGGTTAAGCTGCATTTAGTGGATTGGATTTGGGACAGTACCCTCCCACACCTGAGGAATGTTACACCAATAAGATAATGCCAAGTCTTCTTATTTTATTTCCTATATATTAATGTGAAATTGGTGCTATAATTAGATAATTTGAACATTTAATAGAACTTTCCTCCTTGAATTGATGCAGACAGATCACAATGACTGCTCTGAGCCAGGAGATGAAATAGAGAAAAGATAGTGTAAACTACATGGAGTCACCACATAACAACAATTTTCAGTGTTCTTGTAATAGGTACTGTCTAATAATTACACGTTGCCTAGGGAGAATTCATCAGCTTGGTGTAACAAATAATAAAGCACATTATCATGATAAGTGTATGAATTAAGTTAGAATCTCAAAAAGTACAAAAGTTCAGTAATTCTTTTAGGAACCTCAATCTGCATTAGCAATTTCACCAAAATGAGGGCATGTATTAGGTCCCTTATTGCAGAATAATGGAATTGTTTTAAATAAAATATAGATGTTTGATTGTAGAGCGAGATGGTAGACCCATTTTTTTGGCTGTAACAAAGATGGATGCATGATATTAGGTATTTAAAATGAACATTTTACTCACTAAAGCAATACACATTATATACAATACACACAGCAACAGTCTGATAGATTTAAGCTAATAGGATCCGTTTCTTCTTTTACATATGCTAACACAATCTCCACTGAAGTCAATGGGTCAAACTCTGCTCTTAAACAGAGTTGTCCAACACCATCCATTTCAGTGTAGCAATGGCATAATTTAGCCCACTGGCTTGTTTGATGTGGTGACTTTCTTGCCATTTGCAGGCCAGAGGGGCTGACATGTCCATTAGACCTATGGCCATTACAGTTGTACAGCGCTCCATAATTCTTTTGATCAATTAAGAAACAAAAGTGCTCCTGAAATTTAATTTGCTGTATCTTTATAGGCTTTTTTTCCCCCCAATATAATGAATCTTGAGTAGTGTAATTATCTTTAGAAGGGGCACTAAATAAAGCTACCAATTTAAAATATTGAACAAAGTATAGATTTGTGGGCAAAATGTAGCTTGTGCAAAGAATTATTCTATCTCCCTCAGTATCTTATGTAAATGCTGCTTGTCCTTTAGGAGTATATATAATAATGTTCTTCAAATTTCTTATCCATTAGAAAAAGACATTACCATTACAAAACATTAAATGAAAGGGTCTTACATTACAAGAAGTTACGAAACCTGCTGCATGAATGTAAACAAGTGTGCATATACATCCAGCCAACAATTACTACCAACAATTGGGTAAAACATAGACAAGATTAAACAATTAAAGTTATAAAGATTTTATAAAAATATAAGGTTGATCAGACCCTTTCAATCAGACTTTAAAGATGGCTTTTCCACTTCTTTATGAAAATTTTATTTTTAAATTATGGTAGTTCTTGACCAGTAGGTATTAATTTGAGGAGTGATGTAATTACTTAGAAGAAAGAAAGATTGTTCTGTGGGTACTGTACAGAATTCTGAATTACTCTTCCTGAATTCCTGTTCTGGATACTTTATCAATTTCCCATAGCATCTAGAGAAGTCTGGAATTAATTTGATAACCATTTTGTAAGTAACTCATATAGGTCTTAGAAAGAAATTGGATGTCTTGGGGTGCATATAGGTAATACTGAATTTTTCAGAAGTACCTCACCCCTAGCTTCATCTTTATGTGCCAAAATATCTCTAAAATGTAGTTCTGAGAAATCACGTCCCATTAAATTTAAATGATATGCAGGCTATATGTGCACTGGTAGTACTTTCCTGGTATGGAAATATCAATATTCTAATGCAGATAAGTGCTCCAAGAGGAAATTCAGTAGGAACTGTAAAGTGATGCATATTAAGTCAGCACCAGTACATTAAATGACCCTCTGAGTGGAACAAGCTAAATTGTTCAGATTCCAGATATACTGGTAAAACAGCATTAATGCTAGGAACTCTGCTGAGGCAGCATGTCAGTCAGACATAATAGTTCTTAGTACCCTGCATGAGCTTAACTGTATCAATAGAAACTTACACAGAGAACTTGCCCTTAGTTCCAAAATGACTTGTGAAGTGTCACTTGAACTCTGAAACCATATAGGCACCCTTTGGAAGGCTGCATTTTTGTTCCTAAAAAATCCCTTGCGAGTACTCTGTTCAGTTATGAGAGGCCTTTCCAGACCTAAGAATAGTACCTTCTAGCTGCAACA
Source organism: Scolopax mira (assembly GCA_004320125.1). NCBI lineage: Eukaryota > Metazoa > Chordata > Aves > Charadriiformes > Scolopacidae > Scolopax > Scolopax mira. Next base: position 60,622 of record BJBW01006900.1, read on the forward strand.
CAACGAGTGTGGATGATACCTTTATAGCTCCAAGGCCAGGGCATCCTCTTGGGATAGGGGTTCAAGATCTCTCAGCTGAGAATTAAGTTGGAACACAAGTCTCCCATTTTAGCTCACTCATAGGCCTTTGGGTAGAAGGTTGGCAGCATTCTACCAAGGCACGAAGCTGTGGTTTCCTTAGTTTCTCTTGTTTTTCCTCTTGGAAACTAACTCTATTAGTTAAAAGTCCTTGAGGAGTTGAAATTTGCAGTGCACACAGTGTGCAGATATCAGATTTATCTTAGAAATATGGCCACAATTTGATAGTGAAGTTTCCACAGAGACCAAGAAGAGATAATTAACTTTGGTGCTTGACTGTCTGTTTCAACTAGATATTATTTCATCAATTTACATGACAGTCTTAAAGGATAGAAAGATTTTTTTAAAGAAAAAAACACATCTATGGAATGAGCAAGAAGGTTTTGGTGTCCTGCCAAGGTGCTACTGCTTGAAACCTTGCTTATAGAGTGCTTTGAAGTCTTTAGAGAAAAGTGCATTAAAACTGCAGGTGGTTGTTATGAAGCATAACTTCCCCCCTCAAATTTTCCTCTTGCATTGTCTTTGACTATCACCTCATTTCCTGTTTGGCTTCCATCCTCAGTTCTTTTTAATACAATTGCCTGTTGACAAAACTGTGTTACACACTGGAACAGCAGTCTTTGTCCAGACAGTTACCAAGCACTAAACCTCCTCATATATCACAGAAGTTTCTTCATAATTTTAGATCTATAGAAATATTTAAAAAATTAGATCCTCATGGGAATATTATTCAGCCTCTTTGTAATTGACTTTGACCTCTGTCATATTTTTGTGCATGTTCTACAAGCTCATGGGTACACCTGGTTTTATCTGGCTTTCTGGCTTCAGAGAGAAAAGAGAAAGATCCTGAATTCCCTGCTTCTAGCACCAGAGAGGATTTAATACCTTGCTGCAGCTGAGATTCTGGGATGGTAGTAATTATAGCATCAGAGAATTCCCTAGCTTAGAAGGGACCTTTCAGATCATCTAATTCAACCATGAACCTAACACTGACAAAAAACACCACTAAACCATGTCCCCAAGCACTATGTCTACCCATCTCCAGGAATGGTGACTCCACCACTTCCCTGGGCAGCCTATTCCAATGACTGACAACCGTTTCAGTGAAGAAATTTTTCCTAATATCCAATCTAAACCTCCCCTGGTGCAACTTGAGGCAGTTTCCTCTTGTCCTGTCACTTGTTACCTGGGAGAAGACACCTACTCCTAGCTCTCTACCTCCTTTCAGGTAGTTGTAGAGGGTCTCCCCTCAGCCTCCTTTTCTCCAGGCTAAACAACCCCAGTTCCCTCAGCCTCTCTTCATAAGATTTCTTCTCCATACCCCTCACCAGCTGTATTCTGATTACCTAAACACAATTTACAATATTTACACAGCTTAGTTTTTAAAGCAGCAATTGTCTTTATATGCTCCTACGTGAACTAATCAATTTAGCAATTGATTAAAAAAGCAATTGAAAAAGCAATCCCTTTTCCTTCCTGTTCTTTGTTCAGCCTTGAAGCACAATGGGAAAAGTGCTTAATTTTCATTAGAAATACTTAGAGTACTTTGGGAGCTTGCTTCTCTGGGCTGCACTGCTTGCATGCAGGTACTTATTCTAGCCCCTCCTGAGTGCTTAGAAGTCATCTTTATGTTAAGATATTCCTGTACCCAGATGCTTCTCTGTCTCCTGACATTACTGTATTGCCCTTAACCTCCCTTTTGCAAGCTTTGTTGTGGAGGCCTGTGTCTGCTCCGGATCCTTAGGATGCTTTTCAGCACAAATACAGCCACCCGCGAGCTGCCCGGGAACTCTGCCTGCACCAGCTGCTGCCAAACCCCTCCATCAGTGGTGAACTTTGAGCACGGCCCGTTCACTTTAGCCAGGCATTTCAGCTGGGAAAAGTTTGGCTGCACGTTTCCTATAAATGATGGAGAACAGCATGTGCTTCCCCCAATTTATTATGCAGTTTCCCCTTCCTCTTCTCTTGTCGCTGAGTTGCAGGTAAGTACGATGATCACAATTAAACTGAAAGCCCTGTGGTTTGTGCAGTGTTAGATTTTTCTATAATGAGCCGTCATTATGATTTGGGAGAAGCTTGTTTTGCTTGAATGGTTTATCAGAGGCTTGGTGTCTGTTAATTGTTTGTTGTTATTGGTTTGTTTTTGGGGTTTTTTTGCCTTTCTTAATATTTATTCTCTGACTGTTCTGTTTGGATTCTGAGAGAGAGGCATTTTTTTTTGTTTATCTAATACTTTAATTAAACTACTCTATAGTCTTATTCAAGCATATCACTGTTGGTATTAAATAATAGAAACAAATTGCCAGCTGCAGGACAAAAGTCAGTGACATGTTTTGAAGGAAGCTATGCAGTGTTACTGATGCAAATTTGTACTGATTTGCTGCAAATCTACATCAGTGTTTTGACACTGGAAGGAAGAATTTTCTCCAGTGCAGGTGGTATAGTTGTGGGATGGAAGATACATAGTGGAAAAAAGGTGCTTTCTGTGTGCAGCATTTGAGATTCTGTTTCTTCAGCTGTGTGTCAGAATATAGCCCTGCAGATGTCAGACCATGTGCCTCTTCCTCTCCTAGGAAGGAAAGACCTTCATTCTTAGACTGAATTTTACATCAATTGCTTTGCCCTGTATCACCCAGGGATTTTCAGGGCATGTTGTGATGGGACACAGGTTTCTGCCAGTCAGTAAGTGCATCTGTGGGATGGTGTTCCTGCATCACTGGACATGTGTATTCACCGCCACAAAGCTGGATCTCCATCAGGTACTGATGAGTTCAGTGGTTGTACATCTGGCTGTCTATGGTCAGAATGGTTTAAGAAATCACTCTGCAGTTGTTTGTAAACACAGTTTAATTTTAATAGCAGGAGTAAAGCAAAAGCCATAGGATAGTCTGTGAACCTGTGCTGCAGACTGGATCACTGATGGACAACAACTTTAGAGCTGTTATTTAACACTCCAATCAGTTGCCAACAGCTTTCCTGTCTGAGTGCAACCCACAACTCAGTAGTTGCAGTTGTAGTTGGTTCCCAGGTTTCTTGGTTTTTCTAATGACCCATTTGGGAAATTCTGTGGGACCTGCATGGACTCTTCCGAATCAAAAGTTCACTCCCCTTCCCTCCAGTGTCTGCTGGCGGAAAGATATATTGGCAGGTTGTTTTGCTTACCTGTTTTATTTCTCAAGATTTATGTAGTATCCTATGATCATACAGTATGCAATTGACTTAATGGGCAACACAAACTTGCTGTAACTGACTACTGGAAAATGCTCCATAAATGCTGAATGCCTGGATCCCTAATTCTGTCCTTGCCCCTGATTTCTGTGGCCTCAGCTAAAACACTTGAGGCAGAATGATGAAAACATTTACTGACCTGCAGATCCATGTTACTGCTCTGTGAGTTAAGAACCTTGATAGATTCTGTATATGTTATTGATTTCAATTTAGTGACTAGTTTTCACTGGTGGTGACCTAAATATATTTGAATTACCTGTTTATTTACCATGATCTCCTCTTTTCTTCTAAGTTGGCCAATGAATGCCCCATGGACTTGTTATTCTGAAGACGAAGTAGCTGGTGAGAGTGCAGTGCTTTGCAAATGTCTGGAGGTACATACATATTTAAAAAGAATTTAAAACTCCTCCATGACTTATTTTGCTTGTTGTCTCACACATCGCACAGCATGCTAACAGCAAAAATGTTTTTATAACACAGGTGGTGTACAGTTGAATGCCCTTAGAGGCACTGTAGCCATGATTAGAAGACTGATGTATGTGATACAACTAATCTAAGCAGTCCATAGGAGTGTCTGTTACTTCACCTTGCAGTGTGGTTTAACTTTCTTAACGGGCCAAAATATTTCTAAAATAGACAGGATTTCTTAAACTTTCTTTCACTGGATTTTACCCATTTTAATATCATAGTCTTTACTTGAATAATTCAGTGTGACATGTAGCTTCCAGCATTCCAACTTGAATTCCAAAACTAGTTCATATGTGCATGATAATTCTCAGTAAGTCACTGAAGGTTTTGCATTTTTAAAACAGAACTTCCTAGTAAGGGTGGGGAGGAAAAAACCCCATTCTTGATGTACATAGGAAAGGAAACAGGAAATTCAAGTTCTGAATAAGGTCTGAATGTTTATAGGTTGTACTGGTAGTATATACATAGATTGTATTGATAGTATACAGATTAGACTTGAATCTATATTTATATTTGCTACATTTTCCTTCAGTTTAAGCCAGTCAAACATGCAGTATGCAGTGGTTGCACTTTTGTTTGCATTCCTCAAAGAAGCCTGCCCCAGTGAAAATGTGAGGCACAAAATAATTACTAATTGCTATTTCTTTCTAGAATGCAACTTTAAGTTATGTTAAAGTATGTAACAGGAATACACAGGACACATGGGATCAGAGGCACTGCAGAGGTAGGAGCAGATTGAGGAGCTTCTCTGCAGTTTGCAGAGCTGCAAGCACACTCAGCCTTCTTCTCTGCTGCCTTGTCCTCCCATCCCATACACTGGGAAGGAGACCCAGAGAAGGAGAGAGGTGTCCGAAGGAGGTAGCAAAATTTGTCTTGTTTTCAGTGGGTGCAGGGCTACTGCATGCCTGGGCTTCCCTGAAGTGGCTTTGTTTGGTGCCTTTAAGCTTTGCCCAAGAGCAATTTGAGGATAAGGGGGTGGTTGCTCGGGATTTCCAAGTGCCTGGGAATGTGGCAGGAGCTACTGTTGGGTGCTTGTAGCATATGCATGCATGAGTTTTACATCTGGAGAGCACTGGGTCTGATGTGCACCAGCTGTGCCACGTTTACTGTGCGTGTCCCATGCAGCGAATGGGAGCCCGGGCATAGTATATTACCCTGGGAGCACGGTCTTTGCCGGAGGTCTTGGCCATTCCTTTTGTCTCAGGAAATCCAGACAAGTGGGTTGTCTCAGTCCTGCATGCATGTGTAACTGCCTGATTTCATCAGAACGAACTTCGATTGTGGATGGGGGGGGGCGGGGAAAGGTTTCTTCTGAATCACAGATTAAATTAGCCCATGAGTTTCTCAAATAGGGCTTTTGAAAAAAACTTAACATTATATTGTAATAAAACAATCTCTGTCTTAGAATGTAACTGGCTTAACAGTTGAGCTCTGTTCCTAAATTGCATTTTCTGCAATATCAAGTCATTGCTACAAGAAATAAAAGGAGGAAGAAAATAATAGGAAATCATACTGGCGCTGTAAGCAGTATAGAGTACAAGAATGAAAAAGCACATTATTGTTTCTTACCACTTCTCTTAATCTCCCATGAAGTTTGTTTTTATGACCTTTACCCACTTTTATGTGATGATATATAGTGTAGTACTCTTGGGCAGAGAGTAAGTCAGTTAATCTTTCTGTCAGAGGAGTACTCTTGCAATTCACACAGTAGCTGGAATTAGAGACTGGTGAAACTACAGATGAGACGTCATGTTCTGCAGCAAGGAGGCTTATTAATTTTACCCATGCTGGTGCTTCAGAATTGACCATCTGGTTCTGTAAATAACAAAATTAATTTACGTGTTGACCAACTAGCAGCAGTTTCCATTATGCTAAACACCTGTTATCACTTAAAGCCATTTTACTGAATATGATGCATTAGTTGTACATTATTGGTGCTAAGGATGCATGCAAAAATATGTCATCCACTTACATGGTTCAGATGTTGCTTAAACAATCTATTGAATTTGCTGAAGAGCTTATGCAAGGGACAATTGTATTTAGGAGGATCATCAGACAGCATTCTTAATTATCCTAAATATTTCTGATTACTGCATTCAGAATACACTCTCCTGTCTGTCATGGTATAAGATTTGTGTGAGAATGATTATATGTTATATTCCAGTGGCTCTTCTTGTTTGTTTCAGGCTTTTATCTAGTAATTAAGGAGATGTGTGTGTAGATATTGTCAAATTCTTATTGCTGGCAGGTGAAAAAAGATCCAGGGAAAACTGGTAGAATTTGCCAACAAATGTCACCAGACAGATGTTGCAATAGACTCTCATCTAGAGAATGTGTAAGCGTTTGGTCTTTCAAGAAATGGTTCGTTGTTATGATATTTTAGTTCCTAAAGGTCAGTGATTTTAGAATCATAGAGTCATACAATATCAGGTTGGAAGGGACCTTAAAGATCATCTGGTCCAACCTTTCTTGGCAAAAGCATGATCTGTAGAAGATGGCCCAGCACCCTATCCAGCTGAAGCTTAAAAGTGTCCAATGTTGGAGAATCCACCCCTTCCCTGAGGAGTTTATTCCAATGGCTGATTGTTCACACTGTGAAAAATTTTCCTCTTGTGTCCAATTGGAATCTCCACAGGAGTAACTCCTACTCATTACCCCATGTTTTTTCCATGTGACTCTGTAAAAAGGGAGTCTTCTTTGTAGACACCCTTTAATACTGGAACTTGTTGATAAGGTCTTCCTTAAGCCTTCTGTTCTCAAGTCTGAACAAAAACAATTCTATCAACCATTCCTCATATGACAGGCTTCCTAGTCCTTTGATCTTCCTTTTGGCCCTTCTCTTGACCCTCTCCAGCCTGTCCACATTTTTTTTTGTAAAGTGGGGACCAAAACTGAATTCAAAAACAGTATTCCAGGTATGGCCTGACATGTGCTGAGTAGAGTGGGATAATGACTTTCTCTCTTCTAGTGATGCCCTTGTTGATGCAACTCAGCATCCTGTTCACTTTCTTTGCCACAGTAGCACACACTTCACTCATATTGAGTCTGTTGCCCACCAAGAACCCCAAACCCCACATCCCTTTCTACAGAGCTGTTCTCCAGCCAGGTAGATCCCAGTCTATGCAGCATTCCTGGATTATGTTTTCTCAGGCGCAAGACCTTATGCTTTTCCTTGCTGAACGTCTAGTTAGCCAGCTCTTCCAGTGTACCCAGGTCTTCCTGCAAGGTGGCTCTTCCTTCCAAAGTGCTCTCTTCTCCACTCTGATATCATCAGCAAACTTCACCAGCGTACACTGAATCCCATCATCTAGATCACTTATGAAGAATTAAACAGTGTTGGATCCAACATCAATCTTTGTGGGACCCCACTTGTTACAGGTTGACAGTTTGAGAGAGAGCTATTTACCATCAACCTGTGCGTGCAGCCTGTCAGCCAGCTCCCCACCCACTGCACTGGCCACTTTCTAGACCAAAGTACATTAGTTTTTCTAGTAGGAGGCTGTGGTAATAGGTGTCAAAAGCCTTGGAGAAATTCTGAATATTGTTGCAAAATGTTCCATGAAGGAAAAATTCAATCAGATGACAGGAAACTTGATTTATGCTTTATTATCTATTTTATAGAGTAAACTGAAGACTAGAAAACTTGCTGGGAAATTAGCACTTGTTATAGACTGAAATTTCAGGAAGGTGGGGTGGACTGTATACTGCTTCTGACTGTTTTGCTCCTAGCCAGCTGCATAGCCACAAACAAAATCTTTATTGTAGCACAATGGACTTCATCTCCTAATTTGTCCCAAACTGGGTAATCAGCAAGCCTCTTGTCTGAGGTCTAGACAGGAATTCAATATAAAAATGAGAGACAGAAAAATTATCAGTTTAGAAAAGAGGCGTATGTCTGTCTTCCAGCTAGATTATTTTTTTTAATTCTTGCTGTGTCTTTTACTGATGATTTGCTTTTCATGTTTATATTAAACAGCAACACAGTTTTTCTTTCATTTCAGTGCTTTCAGTCTCATTTCAATGTATGTGAAAAGTTTGCTATGAACATTCAAGTTCAAGACTATGTCAATTTTGTTAGTGTTTCATGTGTCTTGTAGTCCTGACCGGATGTGCATAAGAGTTAGATGTGTATAACAAAAGCAAAATAATTGAACTAGAAATTTTTATCCCATCAATCATCTTTGGAATCATCTAGAAGTTTCCAGATTAAAAACCACTGCTTTACAAATGTTAACATATGAGCTTTTCTAGTGAGCTCTGCCCTTACATGTATTAAATGTTCTTAAAAGGTCTTAGTTCATAGTAAAACAAACTCTCATTGTATGGCTCACTTGCTGTATATGAAGAATTCCTTTGAAGTTTATGTTTTCATCCAGGAAAAAAGTTAAGGTGACTTGTCCAAAGGCAATGTGAACTTTAGAAATGGTTGTTCAGCGAGGAGCCCTTCCCCTTTAAGTGACTATCCATGAGGATCCTCAGTCCATTTCAAATACAGCAAGTGGGAACAGAAGATGAAAGAAGAAATAGCAAAGAAAGAAGTCAAGCATGCAAAAGAGAGGCAAATAAAACTTTTCAATGAGTCAAATACTTAATTGCTCAACTGTCTCTTGGGTATGATAGAATGACAAGAGAAAGCAGAGGGCCCTGAATTTTAAATTTGCTCATGTGTGATGCTTCTGTCTCTCTAGACATTCACAAAATACTGTTTAAAGCTTGTAATATTAAACAAACTTTAATGTTGATATTCACATTGTTATGCCTTTTATGGTTTGAGTAATTAAAATGTAATAATGACTATTGTATACTGATCACAGAAAAACTTGGGTTGGAAAGGACATGTGGAGGTCTTCTAGTTCAGCCTCAGTGTTGCTGACAACTGACACACACAATTTTAAAACCCAAACAAATTGGAGAGTACATTTTGGTACATGCTCAAAATTTATTTTTATTCCAAGTTTAGTTTTATTCCAAAACAAAAAGGCAAAAAAAAAATTTACCATGGTATACATTTGTCATAACTCTTCCTCAAGGACAAAATATCTATACAGACAAATAGAAAAAACAAAAGTGTAGACAAGTTGTGACTCCAGAGGCTTAAACCATTTATTTTTTTTATAAAGAACACCTCATTTTGGTTTTGTTTTGTTTTGTTTTGTTTGTTTTAAAATAAATGCCAGTGACACAGGATGTCCTTTTCAGAGGTATTATGCATTTAATTAGCCACATTCACTCTTCTTGAAGTGGACCAAAGGTAAGTGAAACTATCGTCTGTTTCTCTTGGCAGTTTGGATTGATTTGAGAGTAAGACAGAGTAATGCCCTAGAGGACAGAGGCATTGTGTCTGCACAGAACTGAACAAATGTTTTTTAATTAATAATTTATTCAGCTCATGCATTTCTTTGTCTACGTGTAACAGAACCCCCCTGGGAAGATCACTGAGAGTAGAAGCTGAACTTGGGACCTTGAATCTGAAACCCTGAATGTCTACTGCCAAAAGCCTCATCTTTATCTAACAAAGCTACTTCGGCATCATAATCTGTGATGGGGCCTTCCACTCTGGAAAAGGTTGTTTCCCTGGGTATCAGTCAATCACTGTTTACCTGCCTGACTGACACCTGGCCAAATTCAGTCATTTATTAAGTAATTAATTAAATTTATCAAATTATGCAGAGCCCATTTAGAAGACCTAAATTATCATAATGCTAATAATATGCCAGATTTAACAGAAGAAATACAAGATGCAGTATTTCCCTGCCAAGTTTCCAGCCCTATTTCTTGCTGGGTCAGCGCGATAGACTGGGATCAGTTGTTCCCAGGCTCTGTCCCTCTCAAGGCAGCTCCTGTCTATGCTAGGACCCTAAGCTCCACTGGAGTTAACAAAGAACAGGAAAATTTTGGGTAGTGATCAGTTTTGAGGGGAGGGATTTCCCTGTCTCTGACTTCCCAATGCTTTGAACTAGCTTGCTTGGACATTGCTGGGATTTAAAAGAAATTCTTATTCACATACCTAGAAAGCAAGAAACACCATGCTGAGGAAGGCCAAAGTCTACCTCAGCCTCCTGCCCTCGACAGAGCAGGGCAGCAAATACCTGGGGAGAGGACATGAGGACAGGCATAACCATCAAGGGGTGCTTCTCCCCCCTGTAGGAACTTGCAGGTTTGGCAGAGTTCCCAGCCCAGGCACTGCCCACAGGCGGTGTCCATTCAGACTGACCAAAGTTCAATCAAAAGTTAATTACAGCTTTTGGCTCCTTGTGCTGACATCAGCGAAGGGGCAGAGACTTCTGGGAAGTTTGGTAAGGTGTTTTTGCGTACTTGTATAATTATAGTGCCAGAGTGCTGCTCATTTGCCAGGAGCTGCATGAACAAGGTCACGCCACAACAGCAGGGCTACCTGTGTACCTTGCCCAACAATGAAGAGGGACTTTCTTGAGTGTCTTAGCTCTAAAGAGTCATCGTCAGAATAGCTTCAAAGGAGTGTTCTCCTGCAAGCATTTGCAAGCATTATGTTATGAGGGTTTATGGAGGGACAGCAGAGGTTTTTGCAGACTAGCTTGCCATGTAAGGGGATGTTATTTGTTTCTGCTGACGCACTGGATGAGCAGCAACTCTGCTTCCAGAGGGACAGCCAGTGTTGATGAGCATGGTGGTTTCTGAGAAAAGTCTTTTCAGTCACACTTATTTGTTTAAGTTGTTCCCAGAAGATAAACTCAGAAAGGCCACAAGTACAGTTAGAAGATTATTAATTCACAGGTTTTGTGCAGACTTTGTCTGCCTCCTTGAACAAAGAAAATATAACAGCCTCTGAGGAGCAGTGTACAGGAATGCAATCGATGCCAGGGTCCTGCTACATCTATAAAAAGGCAGCTATCACCCCCTCGTAGTGGTACTGTGAGGTGTTAGGGGGTCCTGCTGTAAAACACCAGTCAGTAAAAACTGCTGGCAGTGCTCTGTATGGATCAACCAAATAGCAGCTGCCAGTGGGCTGAATTCAACACAGTAAAAGAAACTTCTTTCTCCCCCTACTCCCTGGTGCACCATGGCCAGAGTACCTATAATCTCCCTCTTTGAGAGAATTGTTTGCTATCCCAGAGACTTAAAGACAGATAAATTGTCTTATAGGCAGCAACAAACAGTTATACTATATCTTTTTGAATTTTTGTTTTGTGCAGACTGCTTGACAACATGAACTTTGTCAGCTAGTGATTTTATGGGAAGGGTGGGATTTCTCAAAGGCAGCGAAGTGATTTAAGACTGCAAATGCTAGTGGGTCTGTTAGCGTTGTGTTTCCAAATACCACAGGGCTAGTATCATGAATGTATTTAGACATGATTTTTGTTTTCACCCGCTGAAGTCTTCTATCTGCCTGAGGGTTGGCTGCAAAGTGTGAACACAGTCAAAAAAAACCAAACAACCCTTGGAGGTCTAAGAAACTCAGCACACATGGTAGATACACAAAATCCATTTCATGTCTCTGGAGAGTCCTGGTCTGCTACAACCCATGTGACAAGGAGCACATCACCCAAAAGAGTTGCAGAGAGAGGAGTATAGGGACCTCTTCTCTCCCCATGGTCTACGCCAGGGAAGTCAGACATCCATGTTTGAAACTCTCCAATGTTTAGCTTGCAGAAGGGACTGTGAATATCATCTTTTCTTTCTGACAAGATCTCACCATTTTTGATACTTTTCCAGGTGGGTTCCATGAAGTTCATGAAGTTGTCATCTGGAGCTTTTTTTTTTTTTTCTCCTCAGACTAGGAGGTATCAAGGACCTGGCCTATATTCTGCCCTGCTGGGAACCTATTGTTGTTAAGGATCTCACCCTGCATCTGTGAACTTCCCCTCTGCCCTGGAGGTGCCAAAGCCAAAGATTTTGATTTGATCATGACTTATCTGTGTTTAATTTCATGTATTTGCTCAGGTGCTACCTATTGTGTATGTAAGGTTCAGCAATGTCAATTATTCTTATGGCTTTATTTACAGCAAGCTAACAACATAGAAAAGCCACCTTTGGAATTGGGAAATTGGGATCCACTTCTTGACTTGACCTAAGCAATTTTTCCTGAAGAATTTAGTGAAATAAGACATAAAGTGCTTCAGAAATTCTGGGAGTCCCTGAGGCAGAGAAATAGCTCTAGAAAATGCATTTAAATGAGAATGTACAAAATGGCTTAGACGGCTTAGTAGAAAATGTCCTGAGCTTGTAAATGTGCTAGTTCAGAGGTGTGGTAATAAATATTAATTTTATTTTGACATTTGAAAGAGGCATTTGAATGCTGCATATGTACAGTGCAGAATGATTAAAAATTATTGTGGTGTATGAAATTTATGTTTTAGCTAGCATGATTACATCCCTCTAAAAATGTGCAAGGCTGTAATCTTTTAAAATTGTTTTTGCAGTAGAGAGCATTAAAATTCAGTGAAGCACTTCATATATTTTTAAACAATCATGTTAATTTGGAAGTGACTCAAATAACATTCATTCTATTTTAAACCTAAGTCATAACCATCCGTGTTCAAATTCTTTTTTTCCAGTAAAAATAACCAAGACCACAAAGATCTCATCAAAAAAAGTTTTTCTTATGCCATGAGCCACTATAGAGGTGACACCAGCTTGTTCAGTTTACAGGAGACACGGCAGAAAGACTAAATGTATTTCCACTTCAGATCAGCCCTTTAATTCAGAATACAGGATAGTTTTGCTTCCACCTTTGACTCCTGCCATAGCCCTGCTCTCAGTCTGAGTGCCTGCCCTGGAAATTCCCTGGCCTGGCAGTGGACCTGGAGTCGGGACAATTTGCTGCAGGCTGGGATTAGACAGCAGCTGAAAGACTGCGTGGGTGCAGTTCTGCTGCATTTACGTTACAGATAAGGATCTTATGTCAGGGTTGAACTGCTGAGGGTCAAATAAAAACCCGAGTGTAATGAGAGTGAAGTTGGTGGTGTTCTGAATGGCAGAAAAAGATATTAAATGGATACTCAAATCTTTAGAAATGCATAGCACAGGATAGCTCCTTCTTAATGATTGGTCTGAGTCCATCTGTCCTCGTATTCAAGGATCCCTCTTCTTTATCAATTCTAGATTTCTCTCCATTAAAGGTTATAAAATGTATATAGCTCTTCTGGATAGTGGCTTACCCTTGTGTTGGATAGACCAGAATGAGAAAAGACAGTTTTGCAGCTGTATTCTTTTGTCTTGTGGTAGGACTACTCTGTCTTTTTATCTATTACTCAGTATTGACTTTCATCCCTATTCTATTCTTGGCTTTCCAAGGCCTTTAAAAGTCATTGTTTACTCATTGTTATTTCAGTGTCAAGAACAGGCATTACATATTTCTAACCATCACGGACCTATAGAATCCATATCTCCTCATCTGTCATGAAGTGGGACAGGCTACTGTTCTGTGTCTTGCTGTTTTGATTTATTGGATGGATGGACCCCAAACCCGGCTCAATACCAGCTTATCCAGGATGCTCAACTGAGCATTGTCCATTGCTGCCCTGTCCCTGTGGAGGTGCTTGGGCCTGCACCCTACTGAGGGGCACTGTCATGACTGTGCGAGGTAAACCAGCTTGGGTCCTGCCTCATTGTCCCAGACCAGCTCCAGGTCCTCCTTGACAGCATAGGTTCGACATCTTGTTTATGCCATCAGAACAGAATGGATACAGATCTGCAGTGACTCGGCGGCAAAGGTGAAACTGATTGCAAAATATAAGGGTTTCACTGAAGAACTTGAAATTGCATGTTGACTAATGTTGCTGTGTGCTGACCGAAGGAACTTTGCTGGGAAAACGTTTGTAAAAAAGACTAGAGCATATTTTGACAAACTTTGTGACTTGCACCATAGAATTAACTAAAATTGGAGAAAAGATTAAAGATGTAAGATAGAAACAACATCTGAAGAATCTTTACTATATAATGTGGGTGAAAGCTTTCTTTTTTTGTACCTTAAAGGTGCTTGGTATTGCAGAGCATCCTTACAAAAAGGAGGTGAATCCCAGATGATGCTTTCAGACCATCTGTATTTGGTGAGATGCTTTTAACGGGCAGATTCTCCCCTTTTTTTCCATCTAACCTTAAGGGAAAAAACACATTAAAGAAGGATAGTTCTGAGGATGGACTGTACCTTGCACAGCAAGATAAGGTTCCTTCTTCACTTGACTTTAAACTACAGCAATTACAGTTAACTCTTGAAGTAACACTTTAGAGAGAGCTAACAATCTCTATTAAAACTGAATCTATCTTCCTTACTCTCTTCAGCTAGACTGTGAATTGTAGACACACCTAAAATTACAAACCACCTCCCTGTGAGAATTTGGAGGACACCTGTGAATCTTTGCTTTCCTGTCCTGCTGGACAGAGTAAGACTGTAATGCGTGATGGGGAAAAAACCCCAAACAATCTCACCAAGAAAATACCACTTAGTTTCCAAAACCAGAATATGAATGTGCAGGGAGCTCATAATGTGCTACTGGTTGGTAGAGGGGCATATAGTATCAATGTCTAGACCATGTACTTGTTGAAGAAACATTAGAAGAATAAAAGAAAATGTAAATCAGTCACACCGTCCAAATCCATGAGCAGCTGTAGGTATCCACTACTGATCTGACTACACCGTCTTGTGACTTGTCCCCTGCCACAGGATAGGGATAACTGCAGCAAAATGAATGCAAATTGTTTTTTACCTCTGAAAAATATATGACATTCAGCATCCAGTTTTTACTTGTGAAAAAAATTACAAAAATGAAAAAGTTAACTGATGAGTCAAACCACAAACCACTGAAACAAAATTGCTCCTAATGACATTGGCATACACCAAAATTGTTGAATTTCAGTTTGCAGGTTGGTTCTGATGTGCCGTGTCTTGCTCTATAGTCATTACTGGTATTGGCAGAAAGTCCATTTTGGAGTGTGCTCATGTAAACTGGCCAATCTAATTAAGATCTTTAATAAAATAATAGATATGAGAAATGAAGGTCAACTTTTCAGTTTAGAGCTAGATTTCAAAAGCTTCTGCTCGTTTTTTCTGTTAAGGAATATCAAGTAAATGTTGCTGGACACTGTAACTTCTCCCTAAAATCGTTTTGGTCACCCCTGCTATGAACTGCATTGAACATGTAGCACAGTAACCCTTATCCACATTCTGAAATGTGCACAATGCTGTGTACACATAAGGTGTGACAAAAAGAAAGCTGTATGACAGGACGGAGTGGCAGTTCTGTCTTCTGAGGTCAGAAATATTTGCTGTGACGCAAGTCTCATTCAGAATGGGTTATGCTCCTTTCTGCACCAACTTCTTTTTGAACTGATCTGAAAATTCAGATCCTGACCCCTCACTGAGGCTTCATTTGTCCCTCTTTTGGCAAGTGGAGCCTGTAACAGGGTGACCACTCTAGAGGAACTAGCCGGGAGAACCTCTCTGTGCTTGCATCATGACAGAGGAGGAAAACCTGAAGGCAATAAGGATGCATCAGTTTTAATCTCCTCTAATCATTGACCTTTCTGCTCAAAACTTTAAGAAGATTCTATTCTATGCTAACATTATTTCTGATGTGAACATAACCTTTGGATTTGGAAAATAAAACCAAAGTAATTGGATTTGGAAAATGAACTAATTTTCAATAGGTTATCAGTCAGAACAGGACTTTCAGGCCTCTAGTGGCTTGTGCTGAACTTGAAATTCAAAACTCTGCATGCCATTACTTATGCCCTGAGCCATACCATGCTGTTAATCTGTTTCCTCTCATGTTTTTGATTTTGGAAAGAAATTTAGGCAAAAGTAAACTGTATTTCTGGAACTCTGGTGTGGAAGCTGGCACTGACAAAAGATGATGTCATGGATGTTGCCTTTCTGTAGCTGTATTTATAAAACATCCCTATATATCTATCTATACAAGTGCATTTTGGATCAATTTATCTCAATCTGTAGTCCTCCAACAGTCTACTGAGGACTTAGTGACTGAATTTTTCTCGATCTGTTTCCACCTATTGTAATGCTTTAAAAAGTTGAAAGAACTTGACCTTACTGTGAGCAAAAAGATGTTGTGGTTATGGTAAGGTTATTAGGTGGTCGGCAACAGGAATGAAGACACTCTCTGTACTGCCAGTGGAAATGTGGAAGTTCCCAAAACAAATCCTTTAAAATCTGGGTTGCATTATGAAACAAATCTGGGAACTTATGGATATTAGGAGAGTACAGCATGATAAATGGAAGCAGTCACAATAAAATAACTGACTAGTTGAAAAGGAACCTGACTGCAGCTGAAAAGAGAAACATGAGTCCTGCTCACATCCATTTTCCATCGGTTTTATCCTATCAGAGATGACTATTTTTTGCAGTATCAAGCTAAGACCTGGTCTTTGAAAGTATTCACTGAAAAAAGAATAGCTGAAAGAAAATTTCCATTTTCCTAAATATGATATGCTTATTCATGTGAGCCATTCCATGCTGGGTAAGGCTGTGTAAGGGAAACTCTCCATGCCATGAAAATACCCTGTCATTTTGAAGATTAAGGTCACTAAATAGAAAGCAGAAGGTTAGTTACGACAGAAAGACTCTCTGCAAAGGTTCATGGCTCACAGGGGGGAACTACTGATTGCCTGAAAGGCCTGAAGAGGCATTAAAAGTCAGAGGTCCTTCCCAGTGGCATACTTAACAAAGAGCTATCTTTCCTTCTTTGTTACATGGTGACATTACTTTTTTAATCCACCATAACTGCTCTTTGATGAAAAGGAGAACGGTGACAATACAGCCAATGAACCTGACAGCTTTTCCAAATGCTATTGAGGAGAAACTGTATGTGTTTAGAGAAAGTTGGAGGCCTGAGGTTTTTGAAAGCATAAAACCCAGAGGCAAAATTCTCTCCCAGAAGTTCTTGAAAGGCTCCCAAATATGTCCCCATGGTAATGGTATAATAGCAGAGAGGTAATTTAGTTTCTGTTATGAAGAATTCTTCTTTGGTTGTGAGTACGAAAACATATGTGTGCTGTTTAATGACAATGGTATAACACTTGCTACTCATTCACTTAAAACATCACAAACCAAATATAATTTATGAAAGTGGAAAATGCTATTGCCCTCTATTACCATTTAATATCAGCACCTGCATTTTATTTGTGTTGTAGAAAAGCATAAGCATACTACTTGTTCCTCAATTTTCTCTCACTTTCTCCTTTTGTTTTGAAGCAAGTGCATTTTGAAGACAAGATGGCACTTTCAGTGCCTTGGCCTGATTATGAATAAGGGTCAGAAATAATTGCTGGGAATCAGGTGTCATGCTTAGAAACAAAATTCTTTATCATTTCTTATGAGGGTTTTGGTGGAAGACTGTATGAAGAAAGTTAGTTATTTTCATGATCGTTTGGAAAATCAATTTTAAAAGGTTCAGTTCTGCACACTCAGTTGGTAGTTTTTCCAGCAGAGGGCAAGAAAGTATAACAGATGAAAATGGTGCTGTTTTCCTGGACAGCCACAGCGGAAATGTTAAACGGCGTAGCCTGAGGAGGGAATGTGAAAGCTAATAACCTTCCCCCTTTTAGGTCATAATGGCTTTTAAACAGCCTTTTACTCTTCAAGGATAGCCATTGAAAGACAAAGTAGGAAAGGAGCAGAGGAGACCACCAGAGCAGCCAACTGGTGTGCCTTGCTTTGTCAGCATGAGTTCCTTCAGCTGAGATGTGATTTCTGCCGTTGTGTGAGGGAAAGCTGCACATGGTATCTTTTCAAATCGGTGCCTGTGCTGACATAAGATCCTCACTTGCTGTTTGGACTGGCTGTAGGATGAGGAGGCACATGTCTGCCTGTCTGATGTAGTCCCTCACAGTCGTTGTGGCTGTGAAGTTCAAGCCTGCGAAGTGAGGTTAGCTTCCTCTCCAAGGGGTAAACAAAACTCTTGTTGGCCTTAAATGATAGAAGCTTGAACTGATGCTTAGTAATAAATGTCTGGGATTTTGCATCTAACATGAATAAAGTTATCTTATTGCCATACATGTTACTGTGATGGGTATGTGTGTGTTAAACTCACACACATAGAAGCGTCTACAACTTTCAACCGTTCAGTGGAGTGAGTTTGCAGACTATTCAGTTTAAACTGCAGACCTCATCTGTTATGCAGTAATGTGTATTTACCAAGGAATTTCTCAACTTTCTTCATACCATTGCACTGACTTAAAACATGATGTATAGCCTGTCTCTCAGCTAGAAAAAACCTCAGTCTCTGATGCAAACCTTCTGTTAACATCCAAGCTTCATTTGTGATACTGTTGTTTGCTGTTGATGGCTCCTTGTGAACAAAAAACATTTGATTTGGACAAAAAAATGCAGCTACATGTTCTTCCCTCTTGGATTTTGTTAATTTTATTGCAGTAAGTTATATAACTCATAAATAAGCAATCTCATACTCTTATTTTACTGCCACTGATGGGGCAAATGATTTCTTTCTTATGAAAATGGAAGCAGAATCCCGAGGAATAAAACAACCCTTGATTATCAAAGCTGACCAGGCTGTACTGGGCACAGCCTGAATCCCTAAGAAGAATGGAAGTGATTCAAACAGTATAAAAAGCTATTTCATGTGCTAATAATAGTAACGAAAACAAAATCGTACTGGCTGAATGCCAAAATTAGGAGTACATTAGTAAAAATATGCTATTTTAGTAATAATTATCTGTGTAGCAAATCATTTTGGACCAATGAAGTATTTATCTAGGAGGAAGCCATATGTTGGTTTTCATAAAGATAGTTTTGCTTCTCTTTGTGGTTGTTAGTTATGGCTACACTACAAGTCAGAAATGTCTACATCTTTTGATTTAACTTTCTAAAATCAGATTCTGTTTATACAGACAGAAATACGTATTTCATGATAAAACTGACATAAAAGTACAGTTAACTTTGTAGTTCTGGTCAACATAAAAGTCTTAATAGTGATCAATGGTTCTGTGGCCTTTTCTGCAATATGGGAAAGTCATATTTCACATTTTAAAAATGAACATTTGTACTTTTGAGTTTCTTTTTTCTTTTGGTTCATGTATTGTCTCAAGCACTTTTGATTTCTTTATCCTAGCACGATACAATGATCAATTTGTGGCTAAAGATCTGTTCGGTTTTTGGTATCTGAAAAGACACTAGTATTTTGAAAGGCGGTTACGGACAGAACAAGCACGCTATAAAATGTTACCCTTATTCTGTCTAGTATTTGTTCTCTATACTGTTGTGGTTTTTTTTTTTTCCCATGTCACTATAGCTTGGCTTGTATATAAAACCAGAATTTTTTATGTCATATATTTGGCTTTTAATCATACTCTTTTAAGGGGAATCTTTCATGCAGAAATCCATTGAGCTGCAGAGGTATTTCCCCAATGTACAATAAATCAGGTATTTCATGTATTCCTGATATAAAGGACACAATTCTTTCTTTGGAACTGTGCAGGGCTGACAGCAGTGGCCTCAGTGCCTTGTACTGAACAGAAAAGTCGACTCACTTTGCCATCTGTTGGCAGTAAATGATCAGAAGTGGAATCTCTGCTCTCTCACTTCAACCACTGGTCTTTTCACAAGGTTGTGGTGGGGTGGCTTGTAGGAAGATGAGCTGCAGACCAAGAAAACATCCTGGAAAATGCAATGAGCATTTCAGATCCTGAAAATAAATGTACAAACCATTGGCAGCTGATTGATAGTCCTGGCAGAGGATCCTCAGCAGCACCTCCCACTACCAGCTGAGGTAGTTGTGTTTTAGGTGTTGAAATTAAGATGAGACAGATTGTGTCTGAAAGTGATGTTTCTCTCTGCTGACTGTAGGCAGCCTTTGTCACCTTTAGACCTAGAGTCCTGCTTCAGACCTCTGTGACTGATCAAATCAATCCCACTCTAAGGAGACTCTTAATAGGTCTGACTCTGTCAGGGCATCTATTATGTAATTATCTACACTGGGCTTATAGCAGTAGTCTTAAAAATCATTTTATTCCACCCATTTTTCTGCTACAATGCTCTTATACACCATTCCTTATTTTTTGCTATTTAGCTAGAATTTAATTTCTGGAAGTGTGTTCTAAGAAGACATTTATCAAAACTCATGTGAAATGAAGTTCTTGGAGCACTTAAAATGAAAAAGTCTGAAAAATGTATACCCATGAACAGTCTCAGCAAAACAAAAGTAGTTTCCTTTTCTTAAACTGAACTTAAAGCTCATTGCGGATTCTGTTGGGGAAAAAAGAGGCTATGACTTTTTTCCCATCATCTCTTACAGTCCTTTCTTTCCAAGCACCAGCATTTTTTCTGCAATCCAGATTACTTTATTAAAGAATTAAACCCGTGTCTTTTGGCCAAAATTCTTGATTTTTTCTTCCCTAACCTTCAATACACAAATTTGAAATATATTTTTATCAAAATTACACTTTTAATACAAAGAAAATGCCAGTTGTCTTTTTTTTTTAATATTTTGAATGAAAAATTGGTAACAAAACTCTATGTTCTTGCCTCAGATTTTTGAAGTGATAATGAAAACTTGAAGAAATTAAAGGCAAAAGTTGCAATGCTAATATATTTATATTACACTAATAGTCGTATCCAGTTTTCAAATACCTGACTATTATCTTAATACCTGAAGTTATGCAGTCAAATTCTGTTCTCATTGAACTTTGCATAAAGCTAGAATAATGCCATTGATTTAATTTGATTGAGTTTCCTGACTGGAAGTGAGGAATTCAAATTGTAATTCAAATTAAAGTGCAACAATAGATGGGCTTGAATATCTGGTTCTTGAAGTACCTTGGAATGAAGGACAGATGTCCCTAACAGCCAAACGTCTATTTTTAAAAAGTTATTACTGTTGCATGAATCAGATAATGGTTCCTCTGTGAAAGCTGCAGTAGTTTAGAGCAGTTTTGTCTTGCATAACCATTGTATCATAATACTTTTCAAAACCAATTGGGTGAGTGGTAGTTGTCTTGGTGTTTGCTGATCCATCAGTGCCTGGCTTTTTACCTGGGGATTTACTCTGTCTATGATACCATTACTTCCAACTCTCATAAAAAAATGGAGAACGGGGTACACAGCACTTTTTTTCCCTATAACATTCATGACAGTGTCTACCATATGTTCTCCCGACATTTTTGTAAATACATTATAAGAACATAAGCATATTATTCCCTAACTCTTAAGCCAACACTTGTCTGCGATGTCTGTAAAGGATGCTATGTCTTGTGACAGTATAAAGATCCTCTGAATGCAATTAAAATTATTCTGAATGTTTTGGGGTGTTAGAACTTCACTATTTATAACTGATTCCCAGGGGTCTCTTTGTGTCTTGACATGGCAAGTGGCATTCCTCAGGGATTGGAATAGGGACCAGTACTGTTTAACATCTGTCAGTGACATGGACAGTAGGATTGAGTGCACCATCAGCAAGTTTGCCAATGACACCAAGCTGTGTGGTGTGGTTGACACTCTGGAGGGAAGGGATGCTGTCTAAAGGGACCTGGACAGGCTGGAGAGGTGGGCCTACGCAAACCTCATGATGTTCAACGAGTCAAGTGCAAGGTCCTGCACCTGGGTTTGGGCAATCCTAAGCACAAATACAAGCTTGGTGGAGAATGGATTGACAGCAGCCCTGAGGAGGAGGACTTGAGAGTGTTGGTGGATGAGAAGCTCAACATGAGCCAACAATGTGCACTCACAGCCCAGAAAGTCAACAGCATCCTGGGCTGCCTCAAAAAAATGTGGCCAGCATGGTGACGGAGCTGACTCTGCCCCTCTGCTCTAATCTTGTGAGATCCCATCTGCAGTACTGCATCCAGTACTGTGGCCTTCAACATAAGAAGGACATGGACTTGTTGTACAGTGTCCAAAGGAGGGCCACAAAGATGAGGGTTGGAGCATCTCTCCTATGAAGATGGCTGAGAGACTTGGGATTGTTCAGCCTGGAGAAAAAAAGTCTCCAGAGAGACCTTATAGTAGTCTTCCAAAACCTAAAGGGGGCCTACAGGAGAGATAGGGAGGGACTCTTTATGAGGAGTGTAGCCATAGAATTAGGGGTACCGGTTTTAAAACAAAAAAGGGTAGATTTAGATTAAGTATTAGGAAGAAATTCTTTAGTGTGAGGGTGGTGATGCACTGGAACAGGCTGCCTAGAGGAGAAGTGGATGCCCCTTCCCTGGAAGTGTTAAAGACTGGGCTGGATGGGGTTTTGAGCAACCTGGTCTAGTAGGAGGTGGCAGGGAGTTGGAACTCAATGATCTTTGAGGTCCTTTCCAACTCTAACCATTCTATGATTCTATGAAAATTAGAGTGTGTCAGATCACAGGTAATCATATTAGCTGATACTTAAGTATCCAGGATGTATGATCCTTGAAAAAGTCACCTAATATTGTGATTAGATCTATACAGTAGATATATAAATGTCATGCTAATCCTTTGCTCTTGAGCACATTATTTTAGATGTGATACTAAGAACCTGTTCAAATGTTTCTCTTCTTTTGACTGTATTTTTTATATTTAAATTTTTAATTTAAACATGTGTCCCATACCAAAATGTTCTTCAGTGAATGCTAGGCACCTAGTCCCTTTGTGTGTTCTTTGAGAATCTCAGCCTTTGTGATCTCTTAATTAAAATGGAAAAAAAATGGTATACTTTTTCAAAGATTGTTACAAATATTTAAAAAGTTTTTATGGATATCAGCAACAGCTATAGACCAAGCAGATCTAACTTTTGACTTTGTGGCTGTTAAAAAACCCCAAACCTAAGCCCCTTAATTTATGGATACAAACTTGATAAAGTCAGTAATATTACACAACATAGGATGACATAATATGTAACGATTTGTAAGGACAATGAGAGTTTTCTTGTGTCCTGCATGCAACCAAATGGCAAAGAATACTTAAATACTGAAGGCTGATCTGTTCCATGTGTTAGAGGGATTTACAGTGACAAAAAGTTGCATGGTTTTTAGAAGATTTGAATGACAGATTCACGCCTGGGTAATCCAAGGTGTGGCTGAAGTGCTCCAGGTTATGAACCTGCCCAAGCAAAGAGGTGTGTGTGGAAGGGATGAGTCATGTAATGATGGTGATTCTTCAGCGAGTGTTGTAAATTTCAGACTGTGAACAGGAGTTGGTATCTCAGAGTCTGGTACCGTGGAGAGCAGTTAGAAGTCAAGAGTAACTGACAGATTTGTGTGAGCAACCTTTTGTAATGCCTCTTTAGAAAGGAGTTCCTAATTGTTTCTCTTTGATGTTCTTTCTATCAAGGTTTGCCTTTGTGGATGTTTGTACTGGCAAGGGTAATTCACTATTTATGGTATGCAGAATTCATTAACATTAGTTGCTGCACTGTGTTTTTTAATCACCAGCAACATGTGTTACAGGGTACAAATTTGCATCTGTTATGCCTGTCATTCTGAAGTGGGTTAGTGACTAAGACACTTTTAAAATGAGTTAAAGCCACATCAGTGTACAAGTGAGGAAGTCAGATTTAACTGATGATGTGCCACACCCACAGACACATTCTGATTCACTGGGAGACCGTTGCTAACCTTTCCTAGTCTGTTTCATATTTAGCTAAAACACCCATCAGAGTTTTGGTTGGCAATGTGTCTGGCCTAAAAATGGAGAGGAATAGGATTAGGTGTGTAGGTAGCTTTGAACATTTGAGTCTGAGGAACCTCTTAGAGACATTATTGTTCTCTAAACTGAGCAGAATTATATCCTTTTGTGATCAAATGAATTTTAGAAAAAGAAGAATTTTTTAGTGTAATTTTTTTTTTTCTGGAAATGTTTGTAGCCTCTACTTTGGCTGTAGCTTGTCATGAAAACATAACTGATGTGGCAAATATCTGCTATATGTTCTTTGCCTTTTGGCAGAATTATAGAATAATTTAAGTTGGAAAGGACCTCTGAAAGTAAGCTAATCTAACCTCCCGGTCAAAACAGGACTGATTTTGAAGTTAGATGAGGCCGCTCGGGGCTTCTCTCCAGGCAAAATTAAATATTTCCAAGGATGGAGGTTCCACAGACTTGCTGTGCAAACTTATCCAGTGCTTGATCACTCTCAGAAGGTCAATTTTTCACTAATATCTAACCAGAATTTCTGGGGTTGTTGATGAACCTAACTTCATGTTGAAATATATGTTGAAATATATGTTGAAATATAATAGATTACCAGAGTGTATTGACATTTTATTTTTAAAGGTACAGTGTGATTGTACATTGGATATATCTGTAAGATTTCAGAGAATCTGGGTTGCAACTTCAAATCAGAAATGTTTTGGTTTTTATTTCTGGCAGACATAGAGTATCTAGTAAAAGTGCACTGGAATACTATATTTATAATCTTTGTTTTATAGGATCTTTTTACCCTTACTTTTGTTGGATTTGGGAGCAATATTTTTATATTTTCCATTAAGTGTTTTAACTAAAACTAAGCCTGGAAATTTGACAAATAAAATAAAGTGTATTAAAAAATATCTTGTTTTAGAGAAATCAAGCTAGATTGTATTTGGAAAAAAAAAAAGACTTATACTGTAAAAAGCACTAGGTATCAAAACAGTATTTAGAGTCCAAAGTATACAGAAGAAAAGGTGTTTTAAATGAGTATTTAATGAATAATAAGCTGCTGAAGAACTAGTTATTGCTGGCATTAGCTGGAAGGAAATTAAAACTAAGTGCTAAAAGGAGAAAGATATCTCTTTTATGAATGATAGTGTTTTGAGAAAAAGAAAGTTAAAATTTGAAACCTTGATTCTAAAACAATATATAGCAGCATGAGACTTTACAGGCCCTTTCTATTTCAATTAATGCTTTCACATTTCACAAAATAGAAAGATACTCTCTTATAGCTGTCAAGCTGTATGGTAAACATTTCAGAGCTCATGTTTTGAAAGGTGAACAAGTATTCTACTTACATTTCATCTTCATTTACAATTCAGAGTGATGCTACTCCTCTGGTGATTTTTCCTTTTACTTGCTAATAAATTTCCTTTGGTAGCACTTGGTCTTCAGTGCCCTTTTCTTCCTGGCTTAATGTTCCAGAGCTTTCTCGTGAGCCCTGAAAGCTAGATATGTTTCTTCTACAACTTGTGAAATAGTGTGGTGAATATTTACTTATTCAGAACTCTTTTTTCCCCTCCAGTAGTCATATACACTGTGAAGATGTATTAATAATGTAAAGCAAGGCTAGTCCAACGAGCAGTATGTATTCCTGGTATCTATATCCCAAGTGATAGAGAAGCCAACAAGGAGAAGTGCTATACTGGACCCTGTAGTCACCAACAAGAAGCTTGTTGGGGATGTGATGTGAAAGTCAAAGGTGACTTTGGCTGCAATGACCAAAAGATGGTGGAGTTGAGGACCTGAAAATAGGAAGGAGAGTAAAAATTGAGCTTCCAACCCTGGACTTCAGGAAAGAAGGCCTTGACATCTTCTGAGGATGTGATTGGAAGAGTCCTATGGGATAAAGATCTGGAGGAGAGAGGGGCTCAAGAGATCTGGCTAATATTTAAGGATCTCCTCCTCCATGCAACAAGCAGGAAGTCAGGCAAAAAAGCCTGGAGGCCTTTGCAGATGAACCAGGAGCTGCTGGCCAAACTCAAACACAAAAAGGAAGCACACAGAGGGTAGAAACATGAATGCTTAACCTAGGAGGAGTAAACAGACATTTCCTGAGCACGCAGGAGTGAGGATAGTAAATCCAAAGCAAATTAATTGAATATGACCAGGGGTGTTAAAAGCCACAAGAAGGACTTTCTATAGTGAAAACTACAAGATTAGGGAAAATTTTTGCCCATTGCTCATTAAGTCAAGTATCCTGGTTACACAGGATTTGAAAAAGGCTGAGGTGCCGATGGCCTTCAGAAATCGCAATTCCGAGAGACCAGGTGTAAAATCTGGACCAAGGAAGATGTAGCTTTGGTGGTAGGTGATCAAGTCAGCACATACTTAAGCAGCCTGGACATACATAAGTCCATGGGCCCTGATGGGATGCTTCCACAAGTGCTGAGATGGCAGATATCCTTGTGAGGCCACTTTCAATAACTGATCAATTATCTTTTGGGGAAGACATACATGACCAACTTGTTGAGGTTCTATGATGAAATGATTGTCGTGGTAGATGAGGGGAGAACTGGATATTATCTATTTGGACTTTAGTAAAGCCTTTGATATAGTACCCAATCAGATCCTCATAGGAAAGGTGTTGATATATGGGCTGAATGAGCAGACAGTGAGGCAGATTGAGAAATGGATGAATGGCTGGGTTCAGAGGATGGTGGTCAGTGGCACAAAGTCTAGTTGGAGACCAGGAACCAGCAGTGTACCCCAGGGATCAATACTGGGTCCAATCTTTAACTTCATTAATGATGTAGATGATGGAGAGAGTGTACCTGTAGCAAATTTGTCAATGAAAAATAACTGGGAGGAGTGGGTGATATACCAGAGGCTCATGCTGTCATCCAGAGGACCTCAAGAGGAACAGGCTCTCAGGAACCTTATGATGTTCATCAAGGGGAAGTGCAAACCCATGCACCTGAATTTGTGGGGGACCAGGTGGTTGGAAAGCAGCTTTTCAGGAAAGGGCCTGGGGTCCCAGTGGACACCAGACTGAACATGAGCCAGCAATGTGCCCTTAACACAAAGAAGGCTAATGGTATCCTGAGCTGCCTTAGGAAGATTGTTGTCAGCAGATCAAGGGAGGTAATTCTTCCGCTCTACTCAGCACTAGTGAGGCCACACCTGAGTCCTTTGTCCATTTCTGGGCAGTCAAGTACAGGAGAGGTATGAACATACTGGAGAGAGTCCAGTGAAAGGTCACAAAGATGAAGGGACTTGAACACCTCTTCTATGAGGAAATGCTGAGAGACCTGGGACTGTTTAGCCTAGAGAATAGAAGGCTCAGGGGGAGAACTTATCCTTATATATCTAAATATCTTAAGGGAGGGTGTGAGGAGGACAGAGCCAGGCTCTTTTCTGTGGCACCCAGTGGCAGGACAAGAGGCAATGGGTGCACACAGAAACTCAGGATGTTTCCTCCGAACACCAGGAAACAGGTTTTTACTGTGAAGGTGACCAAGCACCGGCACATGTTACCCAGAAGGGTTGTGGAATCTCCATCTTTGGAGATATTAAAAAGCCACTTGGCCATCGTCGGGAGCAACGAGCTCTAGGTGGCCTTGTTTGAGCAGAGGGGCTGGACCAGATGGTCTCCAGACATGCCTTCCAACCTCATCCATTCTGTGATACTGTGACATGTAAGTTCCAGTTTTGGGGTAAGAATTCCAGTTCAAAGCATTCATAATGAGTAAATACACCAGCAAAAAGTTTGGTTGTAAATAAAACCATAATCTGCTCCTATGGCATAGTGTGCTCATCCACATAGGATATGTTGGCAAAATTACTCACCTCTTTCTTTGTGAACTCTGAGCAGAATCAATGATTTTAGTAAATATTTCAGGTTGTGATTATATATTTTTCAGAGCAACTTTCTGCAGATTGTGTTACATGGACCCATCAGCACTCAATATGGTTTGTTACATTCTCAATGTCTGGACTGTGACAGTGAATTCCCTTTGTTTGTACAGTGAGCAGCAGCCCAGCTCTGATGTTAGGGGCCCTAGGTGTCACCCCAGTGAGAAGGAGGTTAGGTTTCCATGAGTATGGAAGCATATCATCTGCCAGTATATGACTCAGAGGCCACATGCTGCACCAGGCAGGTGCCCTCCCAGTTTGGGTAAACCCATCAGATCCAGAAACTTGTATCTGGTTAGAAAGTCATATATGCAGAAGGATCAGGAAGTAAAATAGTTCTTCCTGTCTCTCTCTGTCTATCTGTGCTATACAGACATTTCTTTGTATGATTGAGGAGGAGAACTTGTCCACATGCTGGAGATATTATCCTACAAATAGCCACGCAATTTGTTCTTCCTGCATTTAAATTAGCTAACCTAAGTATATTCTACCAATAAATCATTCAAGCTGTGCAGGCAGAATGCATAGGGAACATCATCACAGCCCAAGTGATGATAAGTGTGTTTGAAAGAAAAATATTAAAATTGCCCATATTTGACTGGTTATAACAAAACATTGAGTTTTAGAATGTCATGTGCCTGCCTTCCTCCTCCTATAGTGCCAATTTCTAATACAGACATAGGTACAGTTCACTGCAGAATCTTTTTTTCTCAAATCTTACGGTGCTAATAGGGAAGTTTTTAATGTGTGACTGTGGAAGGTGAAGCTTCTGTTTATTGCTATTTTTATTTTTATTTTTTAGCAAAGTAGATTTTTCCAAACAGACACTTTTACATAGATATGGCAAATACTGCTACTACACTTCAAGGTGTGGTGACTAAAATTATTATGCTTCCTATTAGACAAAATTTATCTGTGACAAAACGTAAATATGCTTTCTGGAATTATGCCGGTGTGAATTTGGCATATTACTCTGAATAGTTCCAGAAGAAACATCATCCATCTATTTCCAGATACAAATGTAGTGTGACAAATACTACACTTTTCAGGAAAGAAAGTTCCTGCCATTGTTATTGGCTTTTCAACTGAAGTCTGACAAGAACCCCTCTGACTGTGTTTTGCACTAAGATAGCATGACTGGTCTTAGTGATTTCATAGTTCAGAAGATAGCAAGCATCTAATGATCAAAACCTGAAATTGTTAAACTCTCACTACCATGATATCACATGAATTTTAAATTATGGGACAGTAATAATGCATACAAACTTGCTTCCTATTTATAGCATATTCATTCAAGCTGCATACTATTTCTGACATCTAACTGCAGCATTTTCAGAAATTGTCTCTTATTGCCACAGAACTTCATCTTCCTAAATGTTGTGTTTGGACTACATATGGAGAGAAATTTGTTCTCTCCAAATTAAGCAAGTATCATGTCCATTTTTTGTGTCACATAGAAAATGATATTTTGTATATTTAATTTTCTAACTGCAATATCTGGGCAATTTATCTGATTTGCAGAAACACTGATGTTTTTCCCTTATAGTTAGCATTATTACAAGATGGATCCACCACTGGAAAAGATCTAGAAATTCTACATGAACTGAAAAAAGTGATACTTGGATTGTAAGCTACAGAGAAAATGGAGATACATCAAAGAGTTAATTCATAGATGTTGCTTTTCCTTGTAGTGGTATCTTAAGCTTTTAGACAAAATCAGCACTGTGTTGTTGCAAATTTGTCTCTAAGATAGAGAACAAAACCAGATTTGATCACTGGTGGTCACTAAACTGATAATCTATTTAAATAGATCAATGAAAACCCATTCTTATCAGCTAGCTTGACCTTCATGGTTATTCAGAACTTCATTCACTTTCTGCATTAAGCTAACAATTTCTTTAGCTTATGATAAAGCAAGACTTTTTGGAGCAGTCCTCTGTAAGTGACAAGGAAACTGAAGATAATCTCTTAACCTTTCCCCCTCACATTTTAGTCAAATTCTGCCCAAGGCATGTGTTCTGTCTACCCAAGATTGACAGCATGCGTTCAAACATATTCTTCATATCTTTTTGATAAAGAAAATAAATTAAAAATTGCTATCAGTGATTGTGATTGGACAAGCCAGAAAAGACAAAACTTTGTTTCCTTGAATGAGACACACATCAGAACTAATATTTAGAATATATTATTTGACTTTGTCTTTAAGAATTATGACCCTTGTATTGCAAGCCCCTAGTGTCCATACTGGGGGAGTTAGAAACTGGGAGGGAATACAAAAATTAAGGTTTATTTAATACTGCTTTGTGGATAACCCTGTTCCTTTGCGCTGCAGTTTTAACAAATGAATAGACTAACACTAATGCATAAAATCAATCCTTGGATTTGAACCAGTTGATGTAATTTGTTCTATCTGTTGTTTTACTTCATCCCAATTATTTTTCTTTATCGGCTGTTTACTCTGGGTATTACCATTCTTGGATAAAGAGGAGTTATATGTCCCACAGTAAAGCAGTATAGCAAACAGAAGTGATGATTTTCCTAACCAGCCTGAAAAGCACTTTCTGCTCAGAGTTCCACTCATGCAAAAAGGAATTGTGAATATATTCATTCTGCCGGGCATGCAGCAAAAGCTCTGAATACAAATACAGTATAAAATATCTAAAGGGAAATTTCCTCAGGGAGTAGAGCTATGGGAGGTGAAGCGCAGAAGCATGGTTTCAGGAAGTACTTTTCCTTCAGTTACTGTGAGTTTCTAAAAGTGGGTTTGATGGCAGGCACTCAGAAGATGGAGGCATACATGAATTAAAGCCCACTTTGAATCTGGCTGCTGGGAATTAATTACATGATCTTTATGAAACCCTCCTAGTTTGCAACAGCAGATCAACCCATGCAGTAAAACCTAGACTTCATTCAACACATCACTGGCACAGCCATTAGTTTAGATGAATGTTAAGACTGTAAGACTATAGTAATGATTGCAGTAGTGAGAACAAGAAAAATAACCTATCTATAAAAAATACACCATGTTTTCTTTTCCTGCTTCAATTCTAGAGGTTTCTTCACTAGAAATGACATGCTGCTGCCTGTAATGAACAAAAGCATTTATGGTTAGGTAGAGTCAGTACTGACCATATTGAGTACTAAAGACATTAAACTTTTCTGGTCATCAGATGACATCAGGGACACTACCAGCCCAAAATATGAAACAGAAAGAAATTGATCAATGCACCAGAGGAAGAGTTCTTGAAAAGAGGCAGAGTAGTTTGTAGACATTAGAGAAGAGAGCACTAAGGAATGGGGTTTTTTTTGTAACTGGTGGCAGTTGAGAATCATAGAATCATAGAATGATCTGGGACAGAAGGGACCCCCGAAGGTCATCTAGTCCGGCCTCTCCACAGTCAGCAGGGACACCCCCCAAATAGATCTCATCGAGCCTCACCTTTAATGAAGGGGCCTCAACCACTTCCCTGGGCAACCTGTTCCAGTGCTCCACCACCTTCATACTAAAGAACTTGTTACTAGTATCCAATCTAAATCTTCTCTTTTCCAGCTGAAAGCTCGTCCTGTCACTGCAGGCCTTTGTAAGCATACTCTCCTCAGCCTTACTGTAGGCCCCCCTCAGGTACTGGAAGGCTGCTATTAGGTCTCCCCGGAACCTCCTCTTCTCCTGGCTGAACAACCCCAGCTATCCTCATAGCAGAGGTGCTCCAACCACTGATCATTTTCATGGCCTCCCTCTGGACCCACTCCATCAGGTCCATATCCTTCCTAAGAAGGAAGAATCAGCAGGCTCCTTGCGAATGAGCCCAGGAGAAATCCTGCAAGGTTGGGCATCTGCCCAAGCATGCCGTCCTTGTCAGGGACTCAGCACTGAAACTGAATAACCTCTTTCTGAAACTCCATCTAATGAAAATGCTGATTGCTTTACATAAACTTAAGGTAGTAGTTAATCTCAACCTGTAAGAAAATCAGGTGATAGTGTTGCAAAAAGATCTTCAATCACCCAAGAGTGATAAATCAACCTTCCTGAAGATTACATATGCTGTGACAGATAGAGCATTTTGCATGTTCCCAGGGGCAGGTGGGCAACTGAAAGGTCGGACAACTTTCCTAAAAACTTGCAGTTAAGGAAAAGCATCTGAAGTCTGTCATCAATAAACCATTGGGTGATTGCTACAATTGTTCATGATGCTTGACAGAACATGACTTCAGATGTCCTAGAGAAATTCTGAGAGAAGGAAACATCCAATCAATTTTCTTAATGGTCATTTATGTCCCATAAAGGAAGGAAAAAATAGAAAATTTTATAATTTAATTTTTGCAAGGTAAATGGTTATGCTCTTGTACAAATTTTGGCCTAACCCATGTGGAAGAGAGGAAACAGTACATATTGCACAGCTTTGCCAATCATTCTTTATTATGATAGAGGTCAGCCAATCTGTACTGTTTCCTTGCTGTATTTAAAGTGACTAATCACATAATGAAAAAAGAGAAAGAAAGAATGATTTTTTGAAAAATCACAAGAGAATTTGCTTTGCAAATATCAACTCTACCTTAAACTTGGCTTTCTCATTCTACAGTAAAGATTCTCATATCTTATATTCCAAATAATAAATGGTATTTTATTCTGAAAGGGTGCAAACATGGCCACAGTTATAGATAGCTCTATGGCTTCTTTTTGGAATTAGGTCCTTGACCTAGCTTTGAGTTCATTTGGAGTTGGTTTGAGTGAGTGTTGCCGTAAATCAGATACCAGACATGTAATTCAGGAAGCTACAGAACTGGCTGCTATTAGGCAGCAGTGTGTAAGCACAGCTAAAAAAGATTTTGTAAAAATATTGTAACATTAAGCAATCTGATTATAATGCAATTAAGATGCTTTAGAAAAGCAGGACTAATTCCCAAGAACATTGCTATCATAGCTATCTTGCCTCTGGGACACAAGTTAGTATCTCTGCATGATAATTACAGAATTGGTGAAGAAGAGTATTTACGGGGGTGCTGTCATGATCTCATCCTAACCTCTCTTACATTGTAATACAACTTCACCTGGCTTCTCCTTGAACTGGTCCATGCTTTTAACTGACAGAGAGGAATTTACAATAAGCCAGCCTTGTGTAAACATGCCAGCATTTTCAAAGCTGGTTTGGGTAGTTCCATGCAGTGCTGCACTGCGTAATACAGAATTATCCTCCCTTTGTGTGCGTGCAACCATTATGACTGTTTATATAGGCAGAAATACAATCAAATGCCTAGGTGACTGTGTCTCTAGTCCAAAATAACCTGCTTAAACATAACCAAAAAAGTATAACCAGTATACTCATCAGATACCCCAATTGAACACATTTTTCAGTGCTCCTGTAGGATTAAATATGAACACATCTTTGCACTTTTTGGTATATCCCAATCAGGTTATGTTTAGGAAAATTTACATAGCCTTTCAATGCAGAATTATAATAAAAGAATCTTTGAAACCATAAATGCTGTGTAGACAGTGTGTCTCTCTCAGACATCTATAATATTAGGAGAAAAAAAACCCCTTCAAAATTACATTTACTGAGCTACCAAAAATCTACAAGATGCTAGTAATAATAAAACACCTCAACAGTGCAAAAATTCCTGACAGCTATTAAGATTGCAAGAAGCTAATATAAACCCCAGAAGTGCAAGTCTGATAAGTCTGCAAGTCTGCAAGTCTGATTCTCACAATCTTGAGAAGATACAGGGAAAAAAAGACAGATAGCTGTACATATCATGTTATGTAAGCTTCTCTGTCTTTTCAGCTGTTACATTTTCTGAGGCAAGAATGTTGAATAATAATTTCACAAAATTGAATTCTTAAACATTTTTTGAGTTAAAATGCTTAACAATCTACAACAATTATAAACACGTCCTTGTCTTCTTCAAAATCTAAACATGGTAAGGTATTGTTTAATTTCTAATATATGCCTTTTTCAAAAAGAGTATTTGGAGGAGAGGCAACTGCCAAAATAACAGTTGAAGGAAGAGAATAATAATGTATTTTCTATCTATGAAGTAATTATTGTACATTTTCCTAAAGACTGCAGTCAACATTAACTTTTTGAAAGGCTTGAATGGGTCACTGCATTGAAGGAAAACAAATTTTGGAATTCCTTCTTCTATTGTCAGATGTTTTTGCACATAACAACAGTTTTATGAACTGATAGAATAATAAATACACAGCATCACTGCCAAATCATATGGGATTTAAACTTGCTATAATAATGTTTCATAATTATAGAGGAATGTGAAGTGGCCTGTGGAAAACAAGCTGAAACTGGTGACACTGAATGATCCAGCTATACTTAACTGCAATGTTGCAACTCAGATTTTTCTTTTCTCTTTATCTGCTACTTGATGATTTTTAGATTTAGCTGTACTTACACCTGCTACCACTAAGGCCCATTGATGAGCACATAACTCCTGCTCAGGAGCTGAGCTTTCATATTAGATATCTCTGAAGCAGTTAGATTAATAGAATAATGAACCTGACAAATCTGAATATAGGAGCTTATTTAAAAATTATCTGGTTTCATACGACATAAGCACTTGTACATAACTATGCAAGATGAAAAATGTTAATGTGTTAGATTTTAATGGATCAAAAGATTTGACTCTCTTACTTTTTAGGGCTTTGGGTTTTGTGGCTTTCAGGAAAAATGTATCATGGTCATGACCTCTATACATCTATCATCTAATTAGAATAGAACCAGAAGCAATGAGCTTATTCTCTACAAATTGGATTAGAAATTTTGTCCTTTAATCTCAGTGTTCCAAGTAATAAATGTACCAGATGAAAGAGACCAAAGCAATAGTTACATTTATGTATCCTAGAAAGTATTTCTACTTAGCTGGATTATTTGCTGAAATATACTTTCAGGATTTTTTGTATGATTTTAGTATGATTGGCTTGCTTTTCTACTAATTACTACTTAATCTCTTGGAAGATGTTTGCTTCACTTCTATATAATATTTCTCCCTCTGAAAAGCAAAGGCAAACATATTGTAAATACATTTTATTATATATATAATGTTCCCGCAGTCCTAAAATGTATCATAATGACTGAAAGATTTTTTTTTTTACTCTTGTAGGTCACATATTATATTCCTGACACATAAGCATCACAAGTTCGAGCTTTTTTAAAGATCTCATTATATGAAGAACTCATTAGCAAAAAAAGAAATACTTCAAAACCCAAAACTAAGACTCGGGTGAACACTATCCTCTGCATTAATGAATCTTCTTACTTTGTATGCTGTGAATGTTTTAGGAACTGCATGTGCCTTTTGAGGATCCATAGCTACAAAAATCCTTCCAACCAACAAGCCATAATATTTGGTCTTCAAACTTTATTCATGGTTGAAACAAAATGTGTTTGTAAGAAACTGTTATTTGGTTCCTTTTCATGATGTTCCTTTAGTTTTCTTGACAAGTAGCTTTGTCTTACATTGACATATTTGAAGTCCTGATAAAGGAATAACCACGGAAAAATGTTGAACACAATACAACATAATATCTTCTAAATCCTTAATTGGATATCTGGACTAGTAATAATAGTAACACACTCCTCCTTCCCAAATTCTTTCAGGGAAAACTGTCCTCTGAACCTGTTCCTGTGTGTTGGAACAGAGTGAAAAATGTGAAGAGCTACTTTCTGCGATCATTTGGGTGAGATGGATTTTTGGTTCCTCTCCTCTTCTCTTCTCTTCTCTTCTCTTCTCTTCTCT
>BJBW01006900.1:95775-175923 GCA_004320125.1 Scolopax mira
CTTCCCTTCCCTTCCCTTCCCTTCCCTTCCCTCCTCTCCTCTCCTGACTACCTTCCTCCATATGGTGACCCGTTTTATGGTTGGTTAAGTTATATTTTGGTATATCTGAATGGTAATATCTGAAGGCCATGTAAACTGGGATAGCATCTTCTGAGGGGTGTGTGGCTTCCTTCCTGGAAGGACTAGGCTAATTACTCACTTACATGAAACTGATCACATTGCAGATGCTTTTATTATACAGGGTTGTGATTCATTGAAGAAAAAAGAAAGAGGATTAAATATTTGGAATATATTGCAAATCATACTGAATAACATTGTGCTGTATTCACTGTCCAGAGCACTTGTGGTTCAGAGGTGCAGATGTTGCTTAAGGATGTGGGTGACCCTATTTGATGACCTGGGTGCTCTGTGATCAGACTTTTGCTCTGCACCTGTGTGATTCACCAGGCTAGTCTGGCAAACGCAAGTAAAAAGCTCACAAAACCACAAAGGATATTTGTGAAGTTTGGTTTTTCCCTCAAAATAGAAGTGGATCTCAATATTTTAGGGACTTAATAAGACAAAATCATAACAAGACACCCCTTTGGCTGGCAGCTAAGTTAGGAAAAGAATCAAGATGAAAAGTGAAAAGAAAACACAGTATTTACAAGAGTAATTAGACACTGGAACAGACTATCAAGGGAAGGAGAGAATTCATCGTCACTTGGAGTCTCCATGAAAAAGAGACTGCTTTAAAAATCACATGTGCTGATGCCTGTAATTTTTACAACGTGTCTTGTGATGGTTGGTGGATTCTGTGCTGAGCCAGCTTCTGTGTTTAGTTGAAATGTTCAGATTTCACCTCACAAAGCAAAATTTTAAGCCTTCTGGTCATTCCAAAGAGTTTGTATGGCCCAGGTGAAGCCTAATGCCTCCATACTGAAAAGGCAAAGAAAGATACCCAAATGGTTTTTAAAATTTCAGGATTTTTAAGTCAATCTCATAACTTCTGTGCTGAATTTATGATTCTTGAATCTTTGCAGTTTGAGTACTGTATAAAAAGGTTTTCTGCAGTTCTTTACCATCTGAAGGGAAAAAAAGTGAGCTAAGAAACGTGTAGTAGAACTGCAGCAATTGTAGTTTCTCCATGAAGTTTACATTCTCAGACTGGAGATTAAAGAAATTTAAAAAACATTGAGCTGAGACAAGGAATATTTTTGATGTCACTAAATACCTAAGAAGTATGTGTATGTGTTTACATGTGTGCACGCAAGTGCTGTAGAATGTGCACAGACAAGCTACAGACTTTTAATTGTAAATTTCCTAAACTTTATGAACCTCTTGTGTCTGCAAAATTCCATGGAAAATCTCATATGAGGAAGCTGACTCGTGATATATTGACACTTTCATCTCCAGAGCTAGAAGAGCTGAAACATACCAAAATAATTCAAAGCAAAGTTAGCCAAAGGATTTGAACCTTAGGGATGTAGTATAAGTTTATTTTGGATTTGCAGCAAATACTCTTAGTGGGTCTTATTTTAACTTGTTTATTCACACTATATTTTAATGGGTCATCCTGAGGGTTGTTTAGTAATTAGAGTCTGGGAATTGAAATTCTGGAACTAGGCACAGAGAGAACCAGCAGCTGTACTGTGGCAGTACTGGAGGTCAGGATTTAATACACAGACTTATGTCTCTTCAATGGGTCAAAGTCCAAAACCTTTACATGTTGATGGGCTGATTACCAAACACACTAACCCATAATAGGATCTGTGTTCTGAAATAATTTGCTGTCTTATAACAACGTTATCACCCCATTCGGAGGTGAGTTTTAAGAAGGTGATTTCTTGGAAAGCTAAATCCCTATTATATGACAGTTTAAAAGGATAATTAAATTTAAATTATACTTTTTATTCTTCTAAAATAGGAAATAACTAACCTGGGTGAAAGCACATGGATCATTGTGACTTTAGCTATTATAGAAAATCTATAACTATGGACATTGATATATCCTTTGTTATACAATACAATTACTTTGTGGTAGTTTTATTAAAGATAAACTGTATTTCACTTTTTTTAAAAAAAAGAAGACTACGGAAGAGCTTTAATTTAAGATATAATTGATTTGTTAGAGGTCAGTCTCCTTCTTAAGCCCCCTATGATTGATTTGCTGAAAAAGGATTTTTCAAATGGAAGGTAAAGACGCACTGAAAAAGTTGCTCCTTAACCTGCATTAATAAAATGCAGTATTGTGGCAGGCATAAATTTGGGCAAGGTCAGTGTCTTGTCAGGTCAGATGTCCTTGCTCTTACAGACAAATTTTTTACCAAAAGTGGCCTTAGAGGACATGCATACATTGGCAAGTCTTGGAGAACTTCTTAGACCAATGCCCTGGGGACCATCCTAGCAACACCTCAATTGTATTCTGAGGCACAGTGATGGCATACTGTGCTATACTAGATATCTAAGGGGTGATAGCATACTCTTCTGATATGGAGAACCGCAGAAACAGGGAAAAGCTCCAGCAAACACAGTGACACTCATTGGATTTTGACTGACACTGTATTGCAAAATAGTTGAAACTGCAAGCAGAGATATCAAAAATTAGTCCTTCAGTTAAACATTTTTACCAGAAGTCCCACCTCCTGCAAAATTAACAGGATAATGCACATTGGCTTCAAGAACCTGTGAATCTACCTCTTCTTCTGCTTTTGAATTACACGACTTCTTTTTAAAAGGAGTTTTCATGCCAAGTAGGGAAAAATTTTCCTACAGAACCACGCGAATGAAAACATAATTGAACTGAATTATCTGAAGACACTTTGGCAGTGTGAGATTAATATAATTTAAGCAAAATAAAATGTTAACATCAAATCTAGGAATCAAAATATGTAAAGGTGAATTTTCCTGGCCATGCATTTTCAAATCTCCTGTTTTATTTAATTCCTAAAAATAGAAATATATATCTGTAGTTTGGTACAGGCCAGGGACCTCGTTGCACAACGGTAGGTCTGTCCCAGAATATTATGGCTCCTCCAGCCCTTCAGTTCCTCTCCACACATCTGCACAGACGCAATGCACGTTTAAATGTGCTCTTTGGGTGACTACTGACTTTCCTTGTGCGTAGGAAGATTTTGCACATGTAAGATTAATAAATGGGTATGATGGATACATAAAGGGTAAGAAGTTTTGAAAATAAAATTCCAGGCTCTCTTTCATACGATTTCTAGTTGCTGGAGCCAGATCTTTTTACAAGTTATTTCTTGACTTTCCAGAAGTTACTTATGAACCACAATTGTCTTCATGACCCTCTGGTCATTTTGGACCTTCTGTAGATGTAGATGAGTAAATATACTTACAAAGAGAATGAGAAAGGAAAAGTAAAGAAGTGATGCTTAAATGGCACAATAAAGAGTAATGAGGTGTGCTCACCTGGGATAAAAGTATATAAACAGAAAACAGTTTAAAACACCTGACCCATTAGTAAGAAGCAGTAAAATGTGCAGAGGTGGAAGGTTTGGAAGAATATGAACTTGCAGGCACTTGGAATACATTCTGTTCCTCCTCAGTTATCACATAATGTGATATAAGCAGTGATGACCTAATTTTAACAGACACTTAACATGTTGTGGTAAGTTTTTTTTAACTCTAGTAGCTATCAATGAAACATGTAAGGAGGCAGCAGCTTCAGGCAAGGCTAGGTGCAAGTCATCTATAATTTCAGTTGAGAGTTTGATAAACCACAACACTTCTTACTTCTTGCATATTGTGTCTGAGATTGTTTGGTGTTTCCTCAGTTTCTTTTGTTACTTAATAACAGAAAGCTTTTTTTTTTTTTTTTTAAATCATCGTATTTTTTTTTAGAATTTTTTCAGCTTGTGTTTATCAGTCAAGCACTTGCAAATGCATTTATTTTCACCTGATGAGTTCAGTTCTGCCAAAAATACTCCCAGTAACTTTGACGTTCCTTATTCCATTGTTGCTAGTCTCACATTTAAAAATTAATATCTTTCATGCTTTTCATATTCAGTCCTCTAAGGTTTATTCTGTAAATATGGCTTAAAAATTTCTAAAGAAATAATTCCGGTAAAGGACATGACCTTTTGGCTTTCTTTGCCTTCAGTCTTTCAAAAAGGCATTATTTCTGGAAAGGAATTCTGAAAACAGAGTGAGTAGAAATTAGAATAATAACTCCCGATTAAGTTAAACTTTTCATCCTTGGATTCACCTGTACTTTAGTTTTCATCAAAATTGTTCCTGGAGTGGTTTTTTTCCCTTTTTCTTTTCATGAAAATGCCACCCACATAGAATAACTTCCAATATTATTTCTTATTAGATGTTAAAGTACAGTCTTGAAATCTTTTGCTCAGACCATTTTTAAGAAATTCTTTTTCTTTCCTTTTCATGAAACAATTAGGAATAAAACTATTAAAAATAGTATTAAAGTGTTTGTGTCTTGCCTAGACTTGACCTCCTGAGAATTTTTTTCAGTTTACATGAGATTTTTCTCATTGACTTTAAGTTATTCCACCTACTTCAGGCACCCATAAACTTCATCACTGAATAAACTTCCCCCTGGTTGTTGAGGGATCTTAGCCTTTACGGGACTAAGAGAGATTCATCCCCTTTCCCCTCTCCCTTCCTTTCTTGTTTTGTCTCTTTGTGTCTCATAATGGAGCTTGGGTGACATGATGCCTTTGACTCACATTTGTGAGAGGTTCATTGTTAGAAATTCACTGTTGAGGGATATATGTTTCCCTTCCCTGGCTGCCATGCCCCACTTGTGGGGATTGCTGCCTTTATTTCTGACTGGCCACACAAGCCAAAGAGTTGCAGAGCTCTGCTCTTCAGTCTTCTCCTTCCCCAGCCCTGGATGTGACCTGAATTCATTTTATAAACAGCACAAAGCAAGGCAGAGAAACAAGGTTATTAACAATTAACCTAAAACCAGCAGAATATCTCACCATTCTCTATAGATTTACAGCCAGCTGTAATCATTTCTCTTTTCTTGTCATCTAATGCTGGTGGGCCCCTTTCCGCACTACTGCTGCCTCAGTTCTAATGTTAATATCTCGGAGGATTTGTATTTCAAATTTCCACAGCTATATTGGTTTCTAATAAATCCAAGAAGCATTGCAGTTCTTCTTCTCTCCCTGGCTATATTGTCCTAAGCTAATATTTTGTGAACTGTTGGAAGGCACTTGAAGCAATTCTTATTTAAGATAATTTTATTTCATTTTCAGATTTAAGACTTCACAGGCTTGTAATACTTCACAACAAGAATGATGTGTGACCAGGAACCTCTAAGTGAGTGAGAGGCTTTTTTGCAATTTTACATCTGGATACATTAAATAATCTCTGCTTTGAAGTTTATCTGTTGGGAACTTGAGGATGAAGTAATGCCTAGAAATCCAGATACTTCAGCTTTGACTAAGCTGCTGGATATCTGGAAATCTCAGATCCATCAACTGCTACTCATATACAAAATATTTGGTGTTTCTGGGAAGTCTTGGTCCTCCTGTGCATGTACTGTTCATTGAAGCCAACGTCTCCACAAGGTTACAGCTACACCGTGCAGAACATCTATGAAATCCTGGTACGGCTGCACTCTTGTAGGCTGGGGTAGGAGAAGAATCCCAAGGGGAATGTGACCTGGAGAAAGATTTAAGCTGGCAGCTGAACAAGCTCCTGCCTCAGCATTGTTTGACACTGAGCAGGGGCGTGTGTGACATGAAAGGTTGTTCCTTTCTTTCAAAAATATTATTAGTTATTCTAAACATTTTTTTTCTTGGACAATTATATTTTCAAAACTATTGTTTTGTTTTGTTTCTTTCACCCTTACTCAGTTTATAGTGTTCTTAGTTGTCTTCCTGCAGCTTTGCTCAGGCTTTAGCTTCTGTGCCTTTCTTTTCTTTCCTTATGCTAGGTTTTCCCTAATGTTTTTTTTCCAGGCTTATATTTACTTTTAATTTGCCCTGGGAAACATTTAACATAACACAGAAAGTCAAAATCAAGACAGTATAAAGCTGAATATTCTAATATCTCCTTACCAAAATTAAAAAAAAAAAAAAATCTTATTATCTGCATGCCTGCTAGTATGATATAGCTAGTATGCTATATATGCTAGTATGCTTCATATGGACCTGACCTT
Source organism: Scolopax mira (assembly GCA_004320125.1). Lineage (NCBI taxonomy): Eukaryota > Metazoa > Chordata > Aves > Charadriiformes > Scolopacidae > Scolopax > Scolopax mira. The sequence continues at coordinate 101,906 of BJBW01006900.1, forward strand.
CCTGCAGAGGTTGTAGACTCTTCTGGGCAATGTCTCTATCACCCGGGCAATGTATAGCCCAAAGGGTCTGGTGTTTCTGTGAACTCTCAAAAGGCGAATTGCTGTCCCTATTACTAACAAAGGACCAGGCTGGGACTTCAGGATACTGTTTCTTATGGAAGAACAGTAGGTGCATGTCTGTGAGAATCCTGGACAATGCTGTCTTCATAAACACTGCGTACAAGAGCCTGAAAGTCTGTATGGGGGTAATGACCATATATTGCCCTATCATGTGCATTTCCATGTCTGATTCATGACACTGCTCTGTAGATAGACCTTGTATCTGACATGGTATGTTGGTCCTTTAGGCCACTGAGCTTGAAGCATTGGCAACCTTTAAACGCTCTTCTCACCTATTTCCTGAAGATGAGTGCTACTGGCTGCAATCTCCAGAAAAGCTTATATAAAGAACAACATTTAATCCTTGCATCTGAGTGATAAAATAATGTCATACCAAGCTTGCTCCCATCTGAGAAAGCGGCTTAGCTCAAACCCAAATAAAATTTCGCTTTGTTCCCCTGTAGTAGCTAATTCTGTAATTCTATGCAAATGGCAATCAAGTCTTTGAGCAGCTCCAATAAAAGCTGACACTTGATAGCACACTATATATTTGCTGTCCTTTTTTTTTACTTTTCTCAGTATTTATTCTTTTTGCTGTGTTACTGAGTGGCTCGGTAGGATATTTTAAATATAGCTTTTTAAAATTCTCATCTAATACTTCTGGTTAGCATTCAGCACTTTTATGGAGAATGTGAATTACACACTATGTGAGCCAATAAAGATTTCATCCAAAACCTTAAAAAGAACATTTTTAGAAGCTCTGGGGGTTAAGATAATAAAATCCAGAATAAAAACAAAACAGCGTTCCGCTGAGAATTGCTTATCACCAACCAGAAGATTTTGCTGACTAACCCATGGGGGTAATGGCTGACAAACTCTTCTTGAAATCTGTCAGCCCTGCCATTTTCTGCATGGCTGCAGAGTAAATCATAGACAATAAACAGAACACCTTGTTCAGTAAATCACTACAGCACTTCCCACCACAGTAAAAGGACAAGAGACAAGTTTGTGACATGTCACTTTACATCCAGTGTTTGGACAACAGTCAATTAGATTTTACAGCATGCAGTTACACTGAAGCCTTATTGCTCTGTTGGTAGAGGGGTAACAAACAGAGAAGGTGGTTATTTTAACTGCTAGTCAATAAAATCAAAATACTATTATTACAGATTTTTCTCCCCATTTCTTTTAGACTTTGACTGCATTATGATTTCATGTCCGTTCTGAGATAATGTGTGTCAACACTGTCATAAAAGGAACACACCACCTGCAAGGCAGACCTGTTGGTTGGACACGTGTGTTCATTATCAATGCCACAATGATCCACCTCTGGTCTTGGCTGCTTCTGAATCTGTCACGTTGTTTCACATTTTATTTATTTTATCATTTTTATATTTATGTCTTTATTTCTAGAAATAGTTTAAAAAGCATAATCCCTGTGTGGTCTGTGCAAACCAGAAAGTCATTTAGCTCATAGAGTACATTTTAATATTTTTGGTAGTGAAATCTGATGACAAAGTTGAGAGATTTAAGTTTTTGACAGAGACACCAAAGGGTTGTAGTGTTTCTTAAAAGGTCAGATCCCAGGTTTGCTAATAGGGCATGGCCTATGAGCTTCCAGCATCCTGGAAGCTTTGCCACTGTGTAAGCGGTGACGTTTATGAAACAGCTGTAGGGAAGATAAAGACTCATATTCAGAGCAGGAATGTGAGCTTCATCCCTAGAAATAAGGGGAAAGATATGATCCTTGATTAAGCAGAAAGACAGAAAGAGAGCAGTGGAACAGAGATGAGATTCCTTCAGAGTCTCATATAGGGAAGAAGGGACGCCCATAGATGTCCTGGAGCTGTGCTGTAACAAGTCAATAAACACTCTACAGGGTAACTCAAAAGACTGGTTAAACACAGAGAAGTCTATTCAGGTTTTCTGGCAGATTATGTCCCTCTCTTTTTGAGCATGGCCTCATTTTGTGTTTTTGCTGACCATGCAGGAAGCTTTTCAGTCATGAATATGATTGCTATGACACTCCTTATCCTTGGATGGGCCTTGCAGGCTGTTGGGTAGCAAGGAGCCTGCTTGCATTATTTTAAGCAAGCTTTATAAAAATGAGGAAATTCTACCTATACTTTTCTAGGGAAGGAACATTATGAGAGATCTTGAGCCAGAATATATTCATTATTTTCATGGCTTTTTAAGGGTGGGGGAGTCCAAAAAGCATTGGCCTACCTTTGTGAGCCGTGATTGAAGGTAACCTGAACTGCAGTATCTCTGCTTTCTTCAGTTTGTGGTCTTGTCCCTGCATCCCAGGTAAGTGGCTCTGCATGTGCTATGGAGTAGGCAGCATGGCCATGGCCTCTCCCTTACCCTCCCTGTGGTTGCTTGACCATAGAGTGAAGTACATAGTGGACTCTCCTAACTGTGAGACCCATTCCATCTGGGCACTTACCCTCTCCTGCTACACTCCTTGTGCCAGGTTTGCAGCAGGAAAAAACCCAGATTCACCAGCACAGAGGACACCCTGATAGGCTTCACCAAATTCTCTGATCTAGAAGCTTAGTGGGCCAGGGTTGACTTGGATGGTCTTAAGTGGGCTGGTAATACTAAAGTCTCAAGAGCTGCTCTTTTTCTTCCCTGAATAGAAAGAGTCTGTAGAATTTAGTAAGAACTAAATTTCAGGGTTCTATAAAAGTGAAATGTGATCTGGTACATATTATCGCGTGAAGGTATACATAAAAAGCTACTTGTATGCTGAAGTGTTTATATGAAAGAAGCCTTGAAATGACAGAAGTTTGATACTGGTGCAGTAATTCTCGGTTAGAACAAAATTATTGTAAAAATTACTGAAAAGTTTTTAATTTTCATGAATGAATGCACACTTTATTTTAAAGAATTGTTAAATGTAATGGATTGCTTTAAAAGAATACATAAAATAAAAGTAATAGTAAAAAATATGTAATCAGAGACATTAGGGTTGAATTATTATAATATAATATTAATATTACATATAATAATATAACATTATTATATAATAATAATAGCAGTTTAAGTGAACTGATTTGGTATCTCTGTAGTACATTGGAGTCCCCTGGTTGTGACAGAAGCCAATGGCACACTTACGTGGTTTGAAATCAGGACTCAGAATTCTAGTAAAAAAGACAATAAGGTGTCACTAAAACTAAACAACTAAAAGTTATAAAAAAATCTAATTGGAACTTGTTCAGAAGTGGCTAGTAGCCTTTATAAATAATACATTTTTTTATATGTATTTTATATGTATACACAGCAAGCTGCCAGGAGGCTTTCTCTGTTTTTAACTCAGTGGTTCTTAGAAGAAACATTTCAGGTGCTGCTCAGTTTACAATATGCTAAAAGCTGTGCAGCATTTTACTTTGATGTGGAGGGATAAATAATTAGTTTTTTACCTGTGAAGAATGTGAGATTCACCAAGCAGATAAGCATCCATAGTCCTTGGATAAAATCAGTGAGATACAACACTTCCAAATGGGATTCTGGCTCCAGACTGTGCTTAGCCTTTCATTTCTCAGAAGTTTGCCTCTAGCTGACATAAACTGAAGTGCTCTTCTCCTTTTCTCCCATGGGTCTGTTAACTTCTGACCTGACCTGAGGAATAAGAGGTCATTTCTGTAGTTTGCAGAGTCTTTTTTCTTCTTTACAGAGACACACCTCTTTTTTCCATTCAGACATTTTCCTGACTAAGAAGTCAATGTCAACTTTGTATCCTCCTTGATGAACTTCTGTAGTAGATTTTTATACCTAGATTTTTTTAAAGAAGATAAAAAGGTTAAATACAAGGATGTAAGTGCTTGTGTAAATGCATGTTTGTCTACAGAAACAGAGTGCTGTGCTCTGCTTTTTATAGCAGTTCTTATTTCTTTTGATTTCATTAGCAATCAAGATGTGATGGTCTTGATTATATTAGTGTCAAACCAGAATTACTCCAAGGGAGTTCCTTTAACAGAATTACTCTGGACTTATACCATATAATAGAGTTCAGGATTTCTATTCCATGTCTTCACAGATGAAAACAGTAAGAAATCAATATGACTTTTTAAGGGAAAAAGATCTTACAAACCTATTCTTACCTGCTATTTATAGTTTTGTTTTCTTTAGACATTAAGCTATGACAGAAATAATGAAAAAGAATGAGGAATATTTATGTTTTAACTTTTGACTGAAGTAACAGTTACCAGAAATCAGTATATTTTTCAGCTTGAGCTGTCAGCCTTTGATATATCTGTGGAATGATGGGATCAAATAGTTTCTGTAATTACACTTCATAATTCTGGTATAGTATTAGCTAAGTCTCATAACAGTTTGCAACACTACAGAAAAATAATGGAAAACTGACTTTTAAAAATCCCATTCTCATCTTGCTCAAAACAAAATAGGTTATTTGAAATGGGGGAGTTAGTTACATTAAGTTAAGGCTTATTGTAGTTAAGAACTTTAAAAAAAATTCCCAAGGCATCACCACAAAGAGACAAATAGAAACAGAGCTCAGTAGTACCTTTTCTACCTCCTACAAAAGACAACAAGCTGTATTGGTGTTGAGAATGCAAAGTCCTGCCTGACAGATTACATCTACTCTAGCATTGAGGTCTGGGGCAAATATGCATTGCTGAGGTGAATCCCCCAGTTGTCCCAACTTAATGTGCTTTGGTTTGGTTTCCAGGGAGGTTTGGAGGAGTTTCAGCAGTACCCTTTCTGGAGAGGCTACGCTGGAAGTTGCTGTCCTGTTGTGTACCAATTGTACTCTGGACCTCAAAGAGGACACAGTCATCTGACCTGATGGTTGGTCCTATGGATGTCTTCACACTATGTGTGCACTGGGCTGACCAGCCCAGGGAACTGGGTTATATTTGTTGGAAAGTTGCACTCCTGAGTTGTAATCCAGTGAATATGTAGGGTCATCAGCACTGCTTGCTTCTATATATTGCCTCTACTGTATTGTTCCATATTACTTGTTAATATAGCCATAACTTTAGATTTACACTAGTAGGTTGCCAATACTTACTAGCACCTAAATAAAGCCCAAAGTGGAAACTTCAGCCTTGTTGACTTTCAGTGGGATTCAGATGCTCTTTATACATTTCATTATCTTCCTTCCCAATCAATAAAAAATGTACATACCTTTATTAAGTATCTGAATAGGAAAACTTTGGCAGAGGTGAGGAATATGTAAAGAGACTTTTATCCACATTAACATGCAGCAACCATAAGATGAATCTCAGTAACTAGTTAGTGGGGCAAAGCACCTTGCTCAGCAATGTGCTCCATGAAGTGAAAGGAGAATCTAGAAAAACATTTCACTTCAATGTGAATTTAGCCAGGATGTAAGAATTAATGCTGAAGTTAACAACCCTAATCTTAGGAGGAATGTTGCAGAAATTTTAATAAGTATCAAGATCATTCTGGTTTTCTATCTCACTCAGGAGAGAAACCAGTGCCATAACAATAATCTATTGATCTTGATGGGATACAACTGAGGGACGCCATTGGCCTTGCCTAAATCTAGCTCACTTTATGTATAAAAGTTCAGAGAACACCAGGCCAGGTGGCTTGGGGAAACAGATGGGTATATTTACATGTATATTGTGTATTCTTCCAGACAAAATGCAAGTTTAGTCCAGGCAAGATGCAAAGTTACAGAATCTGTTATGCATTTCAGATATATTCAGGGAAGAACAAAAACCAGATGGGCAGCAACCTGAACTTACTAAGGAAAAAAGGCAAAAATTCTTTTGACTTAAATGAAACCAGAATTTAAATAAACTTCTTAGTGATTTCCGCTCTTATTTAGGAAACACTCATTTGCCCAATCTTAAAGATATTGGTTTTTAAAACAAAACTCCCTTTGACTTCCTTGGCATTGGGGTTTGGCCATACAGTTTTGCTAATTTGGGTGATTCCCATTATAACTCACTGAGCTATTCCTTTGAACCTCACCTGTCTGTCTCTATTAGACATAATTGGCAACTATACAATAAACAGGATACATAAAAGCTGATACTTGAATTCAGCAGCCCATAATTAGATTAAGCTACATCCTACTCTGAAAAAAACCTGATTATGTAGTAGCAGCCTGCAATTTTCCTGAAATTTCTGTGTGGGCTGTGCTACTTACCCTCAGCATATAAAATACAGTAGCATCTTAGCATATAAAGCCTGCCACCTGTAGCTGCCTGGAAAGTGTTTTGCCTTTTCCTTTTTCTTTTCCTCTGTCCCCTTCTCCTTTCTCCTTTTGCTTCCCCTTCTTTTTCTTTTTTTTTTTTTTCACTTTTTCTTTCTTTCATCTTAAAGCCATATTATTATAATGGCAGATTGACAAGAAGCAGGCATAATTTCATACTGTAGTTGTCATTGAAAATAAAACATTTTGACTGTACGTTGTCATGCTATTCTAATATGTTAAAGTATACCTCTTATACAAGCAAAATGTGAAAAAGATAGGTTGTGTACATTTTAAATCTCAAAATTATTGTTGAAACTCTAAAGAAACACTGTTGAAGCCACGGTGGAAGTAATGGACTTTTATACCTTGAATAAAGAATTAATATATTTCTCATTTTGATCTTGCTGGTTGACCACAGACTGTAGAATTTAGAAGCAGAGGCTAAAATGAAATGAGGGAGTAAACTAGGTGGAGAAAAAGGGGAGGAGAAAGAGATTGAGCTTTTATGTTCATAACACTAACAGTTTGTGAATCTGCAGTATTTTCATTATTTCTTCTAATTTTTTTAGTCATATCTGGCTTAACACTTAATCCTCCTTTTTTGGTCCTTACATCAATGCTCCTTCTTCAATGATGTTTATCTGCTTTGCATTTTCTTATTCATTTCCAGAGCTAAATCACATCACAGAGCTCTGATCGCCTCCCTTCTCAATTGCTGCAGCCTCCTCTTCCCTTGAGAAAAGCAGTCTTGCCCCAGCACAATGGTGAAGATCTCTCTCTGTATCTGTTGCATGACCATGCAGTCCCTCTCTTTGATTCCCTCCATGTGCTTCCTCTTCTGTATATCAAGTGTAAGCTGCTTGTCTTCACTTCCAAGGATTTTTATGGCCTATTCCTGCTGCCATCTCTCATTGTGACAGACAGAACTACCACATAGGTGGAAAAACTGCCAAGCAGCTGGCTTCAATTAACCACCTATCTTTTTAAGAGCTAGTGGGAGCAAGGGGAGATCTAAGTGCTGTATAATTAGACCCATCTCATCCTGAAAGCATCCTTTCCTTATCCTATGGCAAAGAAGGATGCACATTGAAGGCACATCAAAGGGAAAAAAGCTTAGGGAAAGGAGGAGAGGAGAGGAGAGGAGAGGAGAGGAGAGGAGAGGAGAGGAGAGGAGAGGAGAGGAGAGGAGAGGAGAGGAGAGGATTGCAAGTGATTGGGGACCCACCAATTGTGCGGCTGAGGGCAATGTAGTACAGCAGAGACAGATGAAAGTGCTTGAGAACTGTTTGCCACAGCTCTCCTTCCATTGCATGTCTGAGCCTGTGATCAAATGGACTTGACCTGGGTGTGACATTTCTGGGGAGAGCACCGTTTGTGCTGGATGGGCAGTCTGTCTGAATACCTGCTGTGTGTGTGCAGGTCAATTACAATTATATCCACTTTATGTAGTGGATGGGTACCTCTATGGGACCCAAAGTATGAGCAAATCCATTTCCGGGCATCACAAAATCTGAGCACCTGATCTGAGTGCACACTGCTATCTTCCAGAACAACTTGTGTAGGATGAAGTGGGCTCCTGATTGTCTGTGCTCAGGAGTACTTGCCTTTAAATATCTGAAAACTTCTATTTCTTTTGACTTGACAACCTGTGTAAAAAAATTGTAAGTGTGCTTACAGACAATCCTTGATTGGAATGTTTATCCTGGTGAAGGCCACAAAAGCTTAGTTTAGTCAAACTATGTTAGCAAGTGTCTCTTTTAGTAGAATATAATAGTCATTTTGGATTTATGGCTTAACACCTTGCCCTTTCACTCTTTGCAAGGATTCTCAAGGATACCTGTAATCAAAGATCTCTCTCTGTAAGTCCTTGTAATAAATCTTTCAACCCACTTGGTAGATGTTTCATTCACTTGCACCTTGTGTTCAGCATTTAATTATCTTTTGTTGTTAAAGGACATGAATAAAGACAAAAGCAGAAAGCTGGACTCACTGCATCCTTCTTTTTGTACTGGGTTGGCTAAAGTCATTCAAACTCTTCTACCGTTTCTTGTATGTTATTAGTACAGGATGACATTAGCTATTTTGTTTTTGGATAAGGGGAAGGAAAAGTGCATAAAGGCTCCTTTTCTGGGCTGGACTCAAAAGTTTAGCAAATTAATCTGTGTTGCTTACTACAATGATTAATTTTTCCACTGAACTTGGCACTTGCACATTTTTTAGCTAACCACCTTGAAGCCTTCAGACACCATCAGGCTGCAGGGTTCCTCTGCCCCTCTGCCATATTCCAAAACCTAAAATAAATTTTTATGATGGTCATTTTAGCAGTTGGGGAGACATCCTTTACTTCTCTCTTTCATGTTCACAGTGGAGTTTAGGTCTACATAGGCTTTCTTTTCCTTCTTTTCCTTCTTTTCCTTATTTTCCTTATTTTCTCTCTTTCTTTTCTTCTTTTCTTTTCTTTCTTTTATTTTCTTTCTTTCTTTTCTTTCTTCTTTCCTTCCTGTGAAGGAATGCCTGAAAATCAGACAGGTGATTTTAATCCAGATCCCTGATTGTGTGTTTTTAACCTTATAAAGATGCCCTAAATTCTCTCTTCAGTTGAGGATATTGTAGAGCACATGGGCTCTTGTGTGAAGTTCCAGCTGCCCAGGCTCCTCTTCTAAGAGACAGTTTCCACAGTCCCTGCTCACTGTTAGACAAACATGTATGGTTGCATCAAACAAACTTTGATATATGTGATTTTTCAGGACTGAGTCAAGTAGGGAAGTACAGACAAACAAAAGTTTCCCAACACAATTCTCTTCAGCTAGTATTTAAAATGGTCTTAAAAATACTTTTTCTCAACTGAAAGTCTTTAACCTTCAGACTCATTTAAAAATTGAAATGTGTATTTCATGTAGAAAACTAACAATAACTTGTTCTATAAAAGTCATGTGGCTTTATTTTAAAACATTGCTTTAATGTCTAGAACTCTCTCACTATGAAAAAAATGCCATGTGTAAAAAATACAAGCCTGTTCATCTATCACTATCCCTAATATCAAGTCTCTTTAACCTTAATTGTTCTTCACTGAAGCATTAAATTTCCTGTTCTCTATTCTCTGTCTTTGAGAAACTGAGAGCACTGCTTCTGTCTTTGCTGGAAAACTGAGTTCCTTTTAACATTGAAATTATCTGAAATGTAACTGTGAAGTGGATGATTATAAAGTTTTTAAGTGTGGATGGAAAGTCAATATATTTTGCCTGAGAGCAGCGGTGCTCTGTTTTTAATTTTTCCAAACAGAATTTTTTAGCAGCTTTATCAAACACTGACAAACTGCTATATTTATTATTTATATAATGGCTTTAATGAATGAACCATAGATCATACTTAATCATGATGTCAAAAAATGACAAGAACTGAAAAACTCAAATATGGTGAATTACTTGACCTTTTGTAATTAGAGAAGGAAGCACAACACAGGTGTCTTCCTGTAGTTAGCAATAATACTCCTGAGAAAATATCTACATTGCAAGTTACAATGTGTTTCTACTCAAAAGCAGTTCAAGTAAAGTGGAAACACAACTTCACAGCACAGTCCTTATTCAAAGTATAGTTTGCTCTTTATAATCGCTAGCATACCAAGCAATGGGCCATATTGTGTCTGATGCTGGTACAGACAATATAATTGGCCTCTGTAGGATTTAGCTAACAGGAGAGAGAAGAACTAAATTCACAGTTTAAAATACGTTGCCTGTCAGGTTAGAGTACTGATGATTACTTTTGTTAGGATCAAAGTGAAAACCATCAGAAAATGAAAGATCAGAAATATCACTGACTGCTTAAAAAACAGCGGGTATCAGTAATTAGGACGGCTGTTTTCCTTTTGCCCTTTCTTAGCTCAGTTTTCTTACTCTTTTCCGCAACCATCAAGAAACTGTGAACTTCCCATTAGCCTCAAATGATCTTTCTTTTGGATGATGTTTGCTTCACAATTCATGCCTTATGGCTTAGCTATCTAAACACAGCATTGCTTTTGGTAAGCAAGATGCTTATTTTTTATACTGGATTTTAAAGTAAAAATAGTATTTTGGATATCTGTCTGTATTTTGACTTACATTTTTTTCAGAGATGCTACATGCCTCTGATTCCATCTTTTCTCTCTGAATGCATCGGGTTTGAGGCTTCAGCTGTTGACTTCAGCTATTTCAGGAAGGAGCCCTGCATCTCAAAGCGGCCATTTGTAGATTGTCCCAGGCTCCTTTCTCCTTAAAAATGTTGCTTGTAGATAAGACAATGATTTTTATCTCCTTTTTTGACCTATGAACCTGCTGCCCAAAGACAAGAGTCAACAAACAGGAGAGAAGCTGTCCTGGTGGTTCAGTCTCTGTGCTCTGGTCTTGCTGATGGAACACAGGACAAAACAGTGAAGACTTGGGGGAAAAAAAAGGTGCATCAAGTGTTGAGTGTGCTCCTGCTGCTGCTGCTGCTCATAGGGCTTCTGCATGAACACTACTGGATTCAATGAAGGGCAAAAGAAAGGAGCTTATTTCTCCTGTTTGCTTGGTAATAAGAGGTGTAAATAGCATGTCAAACATCCCCCTGCTCCTTCTGGAGTTGCATAGACTTTAATCATTCACAAACTCTCCCAGGACACTTCCCCGCCCCTTCTTAAGGTTTCTTAAATGCCTTGTCATGAGCAGTGTAGAAAATGGGACATAGACTAGACTAAATGTTTCCATCTGGAGGGAATGTAGCTATAAATTAGTGGACTCAAAGAAAGTAGTTAAATGCACATAAAACCAAAAAGTCCTCCCAAAACACAGGGCTGCTAATGACATGACATTTCATTATGTGTTAATAGACAGACTTCAACCAGGTTCAGTGATGAAGGCAGGCATTTGGCTTTGCTGGAAAGTACCTGCTTGTAGAAGATATCAGTTACCAAAGGGGAGCAGTTCTTTTCAATGTATAATTGCTGTTATCAATTTCAAAGCTTTGGGGTATTAAGTAGCTGATGTTTTATATTGGACTTATGTGTGACAGGTGAGTTACTGTGTTTGCATAAACTGCATGGTTTAGAAAAAGTTACTGAAATGTTAGATTCATAGTGCTGCCCTAAAAAACTGGTGGGTTGGATTGTTTTCTTTTGGTGGTTTCTTTTTTTTAGTTCACAAAGCAAGACACATACACAAAATAATACTGAAAGTGTTTGCTTGAGCTGGGATTAGGACAAATCCCTGAAGAATATCTAATTACTTAATACGTTATGAATATAACTGGCAAAATACTGTTTGACAAAACAATTTTACTAGAAAGCACTACTCCTTAGAACCAAATCAGCTGCAGAGGAGACAGATTGTCATATTTTCTACAGTATATTCATATAAATAAATAGAAGTTATTTGTGCTGCACACCCAACATTTACAAATAACAATGTCAGGATTTCTATAACTATATTAACTCTACTTTTGAAATTAAAACTGTAAATATATATATACATACATAGAAAGGAAATACCAAAAAACACCCGTGAAAGAGAACAGTCAAAATTTAAAGAAAATATTAAACTATAGGAGATTAATGTAAAAAAACCATGAATATGCTTTTGCCTGTTGAGTGAGCTGAAGTGATTCACTGAAGGGTCAGACAATTTTCTGACCCTGCAGACTGGAAGGTGTGAAAGCAGGAAGGCTTTCTTCTGGTAACAATGAACTTTTAGGTTTGCTCAGTTATCTGCAGATGTGCCACCCCACATTCCTGCATGGAGTGTGACTGCAAGAGAAGTCCCTTCATATGTGCTTTCACTACCTATACATCCTGGTCTGGAAAACAGAGTTTTGACCCATTGTGTCCATTAACATGGTCAGTTTTTTGAGCCTGAATAAGTGTTACAAGCTGAAGCCTTCTGTGCTTAAACAAAATGTATTTAATAGACCTGCGGAGGACTTTCAGAGAGGAATTTTCAATTATGTGACAAATGCTGCTGGTATTCTGTAAACTTCTGTCTTCTGTTGTTGCTGTTGTCATTTCAGCAAGAAGGCACCTGACTGATGATACATTTTCAAGGCTTAGGGCAGATCTAGCTCACCTCTGCTGGGAGAGAGGGGGCCAGCTCCCCGCCTTGTCCCTGGCTGCCTGCCTGTATATATCTGTGTGTCAGCCTGAGCTGGTTCAGGCACTTGTCAGGGCCCATCAGAGCAGATTGAGCTTGCCAATCCGGCAGAAAAGGTGGGTTAAAAAAAAAAAAAAAATTTCCCACTGTATTAATGGTTGTGATCAACTAATCGAAACCTGATGAGCACAAGTGAGAGGGACCTATCTGAAAGTGAATTTGGGAAAAGTAGGCAAAGGAGGAAGGAGTGAAGTCTTCCCTTGTGTCAGGAAGGCACCCTTAGATGGGGTCAACTGCACCTGAAATAATCCCCTGGTTGGTCCATGAGATGGCTAAACTGATGTGGCAGTTTGATGCCATGGACAGAGATTGTCTCGCTCTCTACCCCCTGCTGTTACTAGGTCCTGTTCTATTTTTTTTCATCTGTTCCAATGCTCACCTTACTTTTGGAGGCTGCTTCATCTTATTAGCTAGCAGAAAGCTCTTTCATTTCTTTCTATATGCTGGAATACCTTCTTGCTGGTGTAGTAAATGGGCTCAGTGAGGCTTTGGGGGAGTGCTGTAGTCAGTGAGGGAATGAGAGGGACAATCAGTTGTCTCATGGTACTTCATCACATAACTCAAAAGCCAGTGATTATGAATCTAGCAAAGAGAGGTGGAAAACAGAAGGACAACTAGCAAATGTCATCAGTTTTATGATATGGTAGATGATTGTCATAGGTGTGTGTCTGATTTTGGGGCCACTGTTCATGTTATCTCTTAGTGATTACTCATAGTTCTTCATTTTGTATTTCCAGTCTTATGCAGTAGGCAAAGCGTTATGTCTCATTGTCTTTTACTCAGCTAAGGGTACATTAATTTTCAACTACCTGATAATAATGATAATAATAATGTAAAATTTGGCAGAGATTTTGTGCCTTATTCATTGCATGAGCATGATTTGACAACTTGTGAAGTGGGAGTCGAGTACTGATGGGGCTGAGAAATCCTAGAACAACAGCAGAGAACCAAAGAAAATTCACAAGCAGCCTGTAAAAATCTCAGAATGAGAGTATGTGATATCAACTGGCATATTCAGATGCATTCCTATGGCATTGATCTCTAAAATAGGAGGCAGGTTGCTGTTCTGAATTTAGGAAAGGGTTTGTGTGCTAAAGAGATTCAGTGTTGGTCCATCTTAGCTTGGCAACAGGAGAAGGGTTGAGATCCTACTCACTTGAACTCTCCTTGCATAGGACGCCAGTCCACCCCAAGTGAGATGGAGGGGGTATCCCTCTAGAGCTCTTTCAAAAAATTTGCTCCATTCTTCTGATGGTACCAGAAACTATTGCATTTAGAAAAACTGGTTTACAAGGGCTTAAGTGTTAGGGGAAAACAAATGTTAGGACTGGAACATACTGCATTTTAATCCATATAGATTTCTTATGAGAAATGAGTATTTCTATGGCACTCTTCCTCTTGATTAGTTTCCAGATTTTTTTGCACATTTAATAAAAGAACTAATAAATAATTATTGTGAAGTTTCAGAGACATAACAGGCTTTTTGGAAGCTCACATAGGAATCACTTAACTGAAATAGAGACTTTGTACCTTCTTTTCCCCTTATCCTTTGTAAAGTAGAATTATTTTAATATGGGAATTTAAAAAAAAATCCTTAAATGACTGGAAAAATCAGAGAAGGACATGGTCAGTTAGACCATTCTATAATTAACAACCAAACTTTGAACACGGTTAAACACTGGTGATCACATTTCCACTGGCGTAATTCCCACGAACAGCTGCGTTCTTAATAAAAACAGAATCCCAAATGAAATTCCTCTTTATGTCTGACATTGCCTTCTTGTATATATTTAGCTTGTACTTATTTTCTTATTAACACAGGGAAAAGATTGCTATGATGATTTTTTTCTTGTATTTCCAATGCAAGTGGAGGCCTGGCTCAGTTCTGCTTCTTTTTGCCAGAACTGGTGGATATACAAAGAAATGTTTTAAAATCCACCCGGGCCAGTTACAACCTTAACGTCCACTGACATTTGATGGTTGTGAGTGTATTTCAGATGGGTGCACTTAATGGTGTACACTACTCTATCTTCTAGATTGTGTGGTGTCAGGGACCTCTTGGAGTACTACTTGACTCTTCTTCAAGAAAGTGCAGGGAATGGGAGTCCAGAGAGTGGGAAGTGGGAGAATAGTTTGTTAACAGGTCTCAGTTCAATGGGCACGTGAGATATAGTTACAGTGCAGATTCAGAAACAGTATAACATATATGCTTGGTGTCCTTATTTTTGTTTCTTTGAGGGTCTGCTATCAATCCTAAAATACCCTGTTTTCTGATATTAGTTTAAACTTTAGCGTGAAGTGGAAGCTGCAATTCTGAGTTCTATCCAAGTTGATGAGAGCAGGAGAAAACATGCTGCAACTGCACAGACTTTTTTGTTGCTCACTGTCAGCTATTAACCGATCAGCTCAGGTGCATGTCCTTGCGCAGAGCAATGGCATTGACAGCAAGCTATTAGCTCTCAGCACCTTGGGCACAAGGGGAAGGAGAGAAAAATATAGAAAAGCATTTTCAACAGACCAGGAGATAACAGCAATCCAATCAGAGCTGCTATGTGTATACAGATATTCCCTGAAAAACGTGTGTTACACTTGACTTGTAAGTGTAGGGCATGCACAAACATGAAGCAAATCTCCTGATAAAAAGGTTGAGAATGGTATATATGACATTTTGGAAAAAGTAATGGAAAGATAACACCTGCAAAAAGATTTAATTGAGGTTTCACATTATGATTTCTCTGATGGCAAACCTAGTTTAAGAAGGTTCTTGTCCCTTCTGTTTGCATCTGTTTTCCCCTCTTCTGTCCCTCATAAATCACTGTCTCCTTTGTTGTCCCAATGCAACTGCTTATATATTTTTTTTCTCTAAAAAGTATGAGTCATATTATCTAAAGCTCATACTCTCTCCTGTTTTTGATCCTGAACCCTTTTTCGCTGATCTTGTTTACAGCAAACCCCCACAATGAAGTAAATCCCATGCGGAAATTTGTTTTCTTGTTACTGCTCAACTAAACCTTCTGCTAAACCAATGAACTTGTCGGGTTTTTCCCATTTCTGCACTTGTGGAGACCAAATAACTGTTTCTGGGAGCTGAACCAGCAAGAAAAGAAACCCTCCCAACAACTACCCCAAACACATACTTCCCTGCTGTTTTGTGATCCTTGGCTGGATCACTGCAGGGGCAATGTAGCTGAGAGGGAAGAGATGGGGGTCAGCAGGTGGGCTGAGAGGGGATGTCTGTCCCCTTGTGCTTGATCAGTTTAGCTAAAATGTGAGACAGTTCTCAAAGGGAGCAGTCATGTGTGTCAGGTCAGTGAGAACTACCTTAAGATGGGCAAGTTGAGGAATGGATGGGCAAAGTTTGCTTTGATACACCTTTGATGTAAAATACAAATGGAGTAATGCTGTGGGAATATCACCTGCTGTTCACTTGTTTCTTTTGGGTTAAGGTCGTCCCTACCTGATTCCTTTATGTGCAGCAACTAAAAGTCCCTGATACAGAGTCACAAAAAAGTTTTCATTAGATCTTTATTTATGTCTTTATTTGGAAGCGATATTTTTTTTCCCCTTTCATCTTGTCAAAAGCTGTACTAACAGCAATCAGTATTATATTGCTCCCTAAGAGCCCGACTTTGCTACCGTAATTTACACAAATAATTTTAACATGTTTAACAAGTCCCAGTGGGAATATCTTCTTAGGAACTACATGGGCAGATAAGTGGCACATTCAGGGAACTCAATGGAAATTCTAAACTGAATGAAAAACTATCCCTTTTAGGGCACTTCCCTTCTTGTAAGGTCATGGTACACATTTTTTGTCATATATTAGTACAAATCTTTCATTGACTTTACTTTTCTAATGTAGTTCAGTGGCAAATGCTTTTGTGTTTAAAACATTTTGTCATACAAGTTGTTGTGACTATTGCCAAGATTTTTTCCCCCTTTTCTTTCTTTTCCATAGTGTAAAGAATTAAAAAGAAATGGTTTATAAGAACACAGTTAATAGTATTCATATGGTTAACTTTCTCATCTGACATATAAGGTGGAGTCAATATCTATTTTAATCAGATGGAGGAGATGGAAACAGGTGTAAATTTTAGATGCTCATAAACTGTAGATGTTTAAAGAAGCAGGCATAGTTGGAACCCACGTAGTTTTACTTTTGGTGGTTTTATCCTGGAAGGCTTGGATTAGCACCACAGACCTAATTGACTAGTTCTGTCACGTTACTGTCAAGAGTGTTGATGCTCGATTTCTTAAAATCATAGAATCATAGAATGGTTTGGGTTGGAAGGGACCTTAAAGATCACCCCATGGGCAGGGACACCTCCCACTAGAGCAGGTTGCTCAAAGTCCCCTCCAACCTGGCCTTGAACACTTCCAGGGATGGGGCAGCCACAACTTCCCTGGGCAAACTGTTCCAGTGTTTCACCACCCTCACTGTGAAGAATTTCTTTCTAATGTCGAATCGAAATCTCCTTTCTTCCAATTTAAACACGTTGCCCCTTGTCCTGTCACTACACTTCCTGACAAAGAGTCCCTCTCTGGCTCTCCTATAGGCTCCCATCAGATATTGAAAGGCTGCTATAAGGTCTCCCTGGAGCCTTCTCTTCTCCAGGCTGAACAACCACAGCTCTCTCAACCTGTCCTCATAGAACAGAGCTGCCTTCTGCATAAATTCAAGTGTCCTTGCCAGAGAAACAGAGGATCCGTTCAGTTATTGTTACCATATTTCCACTAATTAAAAGTGTACTCAGTTTGTTTTTCTGCATGTGTGATCAACTGAGCTCTGTCTCCCAGGCCTTGCTAAAAATTCCAGATAAACACCATTAATAATATACATATACAAACAATACATACATCAATTAGTTTTCTTTGTTTTTATTAGTGTCTTGATGAGTATGGAGTAGACAATCTGTCATACTCCCTTCCAGCTCTTCCTATTATATCAGCGTTTGTAAATAAATTGATTCTGTTGCCCGGCGGTCTGTCTGTGGTTAACTCTCTCATTGCTTTTAAGCAATGCCTTTTATGAACTGTGGAAGGTATTTTTGCTAAAGGGGAGTTAAGGCAAAACAGAGTCTAGCTCTGAAAACAAGTCAGGTGTCCTTTTTGTGCTTCTCACATAGCCAGACCTGTGTAATTTTGAAAATACCATAGATCTGTTAACTGTCTTTACTAATCACCTTTCCCTTCCCTCACAATGGTGCTTAAATAGAAAGGGCTTCTAATGGACCTGTTCTTTCAGCATGGAAACAAATATACAAGGTCACCTATCTTTCTACTATCCCATAGATAATGTACTCTTAAAACAGAGGTGTGATCCAAATTAGACTCCGTGATTTTTGCACACAAAGGGAACTGACTTATTACACTGCATCACAAATATTGTTCTCCAGCATTTGATTTTATTGTACTCCAGAGCCCCCTTTTTGTTTTGGAGAATAATGTAGGAAAGGGATGGCTCTGTCATAAGGAGAATTATTTTGTGTCAAACTCCAGACTGAATAGTTTAAATTTTCCAGTTTTGCAAGTGTGTTGTTTTTACTTCCCAGCTATACAACTTTTCTGAACATCCCTTTTACTTTCTTTATATTTATAAATCAAATGAGGCTTCAGTTTAAACCTCATATACTGTAGTTTCTCTTCTCACTCTACCAAAGGTGTTACTTTTATTTATCTTTAGGACACACAAAATATTTTGTCAATCTCTTAAGAATCTTTTAAGACATAGCTAATCTAGCTAAACTGGCATTTAATCCATTTCTATATTTACATTCTCACCTTAACTGTAAGGCTTGAAATCACTTCACAGAGAAAAAGTTACATATATATTTAATTGTAAAACAATACAGTAAATATAAAACCTCACTGGAGAGATAACAAATTGATTTATTCCAATAAACAGTAAATGAGTCAAAAGATTTCAGCTATTGTGAAACTGAATGAGAACAAAGAGGAATGTATAAAATGGCTAAGTATCTAAGAAAACTTCGTAAAGAGGGTTCACATCCTAGCTGAAGGAAGACGCAAACATATGTTACGAGTAAATGACTCAGCGCGACTGTACTAGTGTTAATAGCCTAAAAGTCTCATTATCGTTTTTTTTTTCAAAGATTACTTTTCTTTGAGGAATTTTCAAGTATAGTGATTCCAGAACAGCTTTGTGCTTTCCAAGACATGATCTTTGCTGTAAAATTGTGTGCATGGGAGGCTCATGTGTCACAGCTGCTGTTGTATTCCCATATTCTTTTCTCTAGGAAGAAATAGAGTGTTGTTTTTGTTGAGTAAACAGTTCTAAGTTTTACTTGCTCTTGGTGGAGACTGTTTTTGTAGGACTAGATACTGATATTCCTAAACAGGCAGTAGAAAACATCTTCCATAACCTCTCTTTGGACCTTTTGTGGACTCTCTGTTTCCATGAGTCATCACGTGTTACTTGAAAACAAAGCCTAAACTGTAGAATGATGGAAGAACATAAGACCATAGTCATGCAGTACACTGAAAGGGGATTTTTTTTCTTCTTCAACGAGTCTTTAATAGATGGCCAGAGCCAGATGCTTTTTTACTAATGTGTTAAAATATACAGTAAATCATATCCCTAGTATATCCCTTTTTCTTGTCAATGTTTAACTTTTAAATATTATTTACAATACTCCTCTTTATTGCTGCTCTGTGGAGTGGATAGGTAGGTTCTTTCAAACTAAACTATTGCATGGTAAACAGATCACATCAGAAAGGGCTTCTTAATAAACAAATAACTTGGATGAACAAACTACCACAACAACCCTAAAAAGATGCTGAGAGGAAAGGTCAGTGTCTGAAATTCAGCTATAGCTGTTTGTTGCTCCCTGAATTTTGAATCCGCGTGCAGTAGTGGATAGGCAGGTGTGTAATGCCTATTTATCCTCCAAGGTGGCCTTGTTGAAACCCCTGTCATGCCTTGCACTGTCTGTCTGTTGTGCTGAGTGCCTGCAGGCACAGTAATGCTGCTTCTGTTGCCACAAGCAGTCACTGGTGGGCTTCTGCAGCCTCTCTGCAATGTTACCATCCCACAGACAGAGCCATTTCAGGCAGACATGCTGAGGCAGCTGGGGAAAAGATTTTAGTCAAGTAACTGATCGTTTTGTGGACCTCAGCTCCTTAGGGCTCAGGAGAGGCTTTTTGGTAACCAAATGGCCGTCATAACGTTATGGAGCATGAGACATTTGATAGACTTTACCACACTTCTACTTTTACCATTTGGAAAACAAATGTCCACTTGGAATTTATCATGCTGCATATTATCAAGCAATAGAAATCCTCAGCTGCCTGTGGCGTTCTCATAGCTGCAAAATCTACAGATGGTTGACTTTTGAAATGATTTCTGAATAGGTTCACATGCTTTGGGTAACAATGTAGTTTCACTGAAGTTTAAAACCCCCTTACAGCACAATGCCAACTAAAATACTAGCAGGCTGCCAAGCTTTTCTCTGGCTTTTACAGGCTTGATGGATTATTGCTCTTAAACCTGTAAAATCCATATATTAAAATATGCATTATTAGTGATTTTTATTGATCCCATGGAAATGCAAAATCTCTTCAGTGAGCTCTGCAGGCCTTGCTGGACATTTATCACTGCTCCTCATTCTGTAGTCATGCCATCTCAGTGCAAGACCACTCTAAATATCTGTAAGCTGCTTCTCAGGATGAAGCAGTATGATTTCTAAGGCTGAGCTGCATCATTCATATTGAATTACCTGGGAAATTTCAAAGACTTTGGGTAGTCAATCACTTAGCCTTTTGGGATTGGTAAATTGAAAGACTGTCAAGACCACACATGCTGTTTCCTTATGTTTTTGGTTGCTTGGCTATTATAAGGAGTTTACCCTTGGGCCAGTAGGACAGATTTGCCTAGATGACATTCTGTCACGAGCAACAAAGCCCACTGTATCCCCATGAGCATTAGAAATAATTGATGAGGAAGTTTGACTTTCATCACCTGCTCAGTGTGTGAGCTGGCTCTACTTTTGTTTTGAAGCTTTGCAATATATTCTCCAAACCAGATTGGGTTCTCCTTGGACATAAAATGCATAAAATGGAGTGTGATGAAAAAAATCAATAGGTTGAGTTTTTAAATGATCATGTAAATAAGAATAACCCCCCCAGGATTTCAAATCTGTGAAAGACCATGTAACATAGCAAAAACCTTAAGCCCATAAACGTGGTTCTGACTATATGTGTTACACAGGTGCTAATAATGTATTACTGTGGGTTTCAATATTGTCAGCTTTTGCTTTCATTTGAAAGCATTTGAAACCACTCTGTCATTTGAAGGGACTGGCCTCAAGTGTGCTGTGGGCCCTTTTGTTCTTTTTATGGATTACGATCTACCAATTGTGATTTTTTAAACGATCTGTCAGGGCACCCTTAGCCATTAGATGGTAACTGTTTATTGCTGGTTAGACAAATGAAAATATTCATCTGATGACCCTTTTCTCCTTTCCTGTGCAAGAGACAATTGGGGATATCAAAGATGATGTTATCAAAAATAGGAAAACTTCTGACAGAATCATCTCAAATTTTTATTATTGCCTCTCAGCAATTTACAACTGGCACTGTGCGCTGACAGATGTAGTAACTCATTAGTGAAATCATTTGGAGAAAAAGAATTCAGGAATTTTGCAACCGTTATCTGAACATAAACCTAAGCTATATTTTTTTTCTTTTATGAAATTTGGAAGACAATTTTTTTTGTAATCACACCATACTTTTTGACTCATGATCTGACTATGAAAGTTGAAAATTTGAAGTGATGTAATTTTTGAAGGGATTTTATTAAAGAAAAATGTAGCAGTTTTTATTTCATAGAATCATAGAACGGTTAGAGTTGAAAGGGACCTTAAATATCATCGAGTTCCAACCCCCCTGCCATGGGACACCTCCCACTGGAGCAGGTTGCTCAAAGCCCCATCCAGCCTGCCCTTGAACACTTCCAGGGATGGGGCAGCCACAACTTCCTTGGGCAACGTGTTCCAGTGTCTCACCACCCTCATTGTAAAGAATTCCTTTCTAGTATCTGATCTAAATCTCCTCTCTTCCAATTTAAACCCATTACTCCTTCTCCTTTCATTACACTTCCTGACAAAGAATGCCTTGACAGCTCTCCTATAGGCTCCCTTCATATATTGTAAGGGAAATATTTATAGGAAATAACAAGGTTTAGAAGAATATAGTCTTCTGTGAGTGCCTCCAAGGGAAATATTTAATTTCTTGCTTGTTTGTCACTATGAAAAATGTCAGGGGAAAAATCGCATTGATATGTAGATGAGGAGCTACAATCTAACCCTGTATGAAAGCCTATGTAGTAGTAAAATGAGTATGTTGGTAGAAAGGGCACAACAATTTTTGCTCCCTAGTTTGGACAATTTAAAACTAATGCAGGTCTCAGCTGGTTCAGAGAACACTCTCATTGACTGAACAGCAGGGAACCAAGCTTGTAGTTTTGCATATTATTCTACTGCTGCGTTCAACAAGTCTTGCCATTAATTGGATGAAAAAATATGTCCTGTACTCTAGGAGAAGAATGAGATTGTTTTTTTTTTCACAGTGTCTGCTTTCTACAAACACAACAATGAATATAGCTCCATCTTCAAAAGTGATTTGATGTGTTTGAGAAGATCATATAATTTCCTTCACCTTTTTAAACATGTTTTTGATACTGAGTATAAAAGTTTGCTTGTGAATTAGGTAGATGTGGATTAGTAAGGACCGCTTATGGTTTTGGTCCCTTTTCAAGAACTTAAAAAGTCCCTGGGAATACAAAAACCATGACAGATTGCCTGAAAGTTTGCAGTAAACACTGGTTTGAAAAGCTTGTAACAATCTCCATCTGTTCGCTGCACACTTGAAAAGGCTCACAGAGCCTATGCAGTAATACAAAGATACCTGTGACGGCAGATCTTTTCTTGGGAGGATTGTTTAATTTCACTTGTGCTGTCTGGGGACAAAAAACTTCTTAAATACTTATTAAAGGGTTTTTTGTTTTGCTTTCAGTGAAGACAGTCATTAAGGTGGTTTTCATTCCAAGGTCTTTTTTACAATAATATGTATCATTACTTATCTCTTCTCAAAAGCTCAGCAATAAGAAAATAAGGAATCCTCAAGCATTAAGTTTCTTTTTGAAGAATCAGCTTTTTGAACTAGTTTATGGCAGTAGTGATTCACATAAGGTTGTGATCCTATAAATACATGCAAACTGGACTTCAGTCATAGTGCTGCGTACAGGGCAATGCTTGCAAATTTAAGTCTCAGGAGCATCAGGACCTTATTTACTAAGTTGGAATAATAATTCACAAAAATCAAAAGGATTTTCAAATCATTGACTGAGAATTTATATTGATCTGACTAGTTACTGTTATTAACCGGGATAGTGTTTGACTTTTTCCCCTCTTTTGTTTTGTAGTAAGTTTTTAGAGGGATAGACCTTAACGAGGTTTGTTTTGTGAAACATCTATTTCATTTACTGGGTAAATGACAAAAAAAATAATGATACCAGTCTTCTTTATAAAGTTGCTTTCCTTCATAATTCAGTTCTTAAAGTTTTCTGTGGAATATATTCAGACATAGATTCACATAAATGCAACTACTTAGGAATAATGTAAAATCAAATACTATTGTTTGTATAATGACAGAAATGATACACTAGAAATGACCTCTATATTACCATTAGAGTTACGTGTCAAGTTAAAACATTCAGATAGCATATACAAATGGTAGCAATACAAATGTAGCAATACAAATGGTAGCTTTCTGATATCTTGCTTTTCTGATAGCCAAATGATTTTCCATTTGACATCAAGAAAAAAATTTCTTTTTTTCCTGTGACCCTATACATGCTGTCCTGCAATAAAAATGTCTGGCTTTCATCAGGGAGAAACTTCAATTAGTGTTAAAATGCAACAGGATATTCAGTTTACAAATAGTAAAATGCTGGCTGTGTCAGCAGCAGTTTGATTTTTGTGTGACAGTAACTATACTCTGTTCTTTCACAGAAGACAAAATCCTCCAAAATAAATGTACAAAACCAGCACCAGAAAATTTCTCATTCTCATGTATCCACCTAAAAGCTGAGGGTTTTGTATGTAGGGGGATTATGAGATAACGCACAAACTCCATTAAGTCAATGCTGATGAGCTTGTTCACTTTATCATATGTTACAGGATGTGTCTATCAAGTCCCTTCCATGAGTTTTGGGGCCTGCCTGACTTGGAAATTGTGAATGCTGAAAGACTGCACTCAACTGTCCTCCTAAGAAAATGTTGTCCATCTGGAGATACAGCTTTTAAGTTACTTAGTTGCTTAGATGGCTTCTGTTATTACTTTAGGTATCTAGATGATATGTGTCTAAATGTGAGTAAATCATGATGGGCTTAGAGAGAAGTAGATCAAATGAACTATTCTGAAGAGGGATCTCAGATGACTCTTTCAGAAAGAGATGGATTTCCTTCATTACTAGATTCACTGTCTTTAGAAGGAGCCTGAGGTGACTGGGTTAGCTTCAGCTTTCTAATGAATCCCACCTGTTTAGTGAGACAGTTTTGATAGACAGTTGCAGTAATCTATTATACAAAAAGTACTACCATTTCAGGGAAATTAATTTGCAAATGTTTAGGTATTCAGCATTCATTGTTTTAGTGTTTCTTTGCATATATCATTATCATATTTTAATTGATAATGGTTTTCTGATACAGGTACTAAGGGTTAATTTTAAGAATTACTCTCTCCCATATAGCTCCTACCTTGCCACATTTTTAAAATGTTATTGTTCAGAGGGGAAATTCTGTTTGTTCATCTAAACATTAGGTAGCTGCTTCCTCAAGAAGTAGTTGAGAGGCTGAAAGAGAATAGTGCTTGAGTGGTGTATAATTCTAGTAAAGCCACAAGATCTGCTACTTCAAAATATTTTGTTGACCTTGCGGCATCTTCTCTTTGAGCCTTAGTATGCATTTAAGTCGTATTTCCTTAAGTTTATGAAAAGCTTCTGCGAAGTGGTTTTGTGGCAGCTGTTTGACAGAAAGTTGAAAGATTTTTCTTCCCTGTAGGGTCAATCAGGCTGTTCCTGTCTCAAAAATTTAAAAAAGGTTTCATTCTGAATGGTAACAGTAAAATTATCATCCCATGGTTTTAGATTGTTTAAGATAAAAAGACATGGCTGTGACAATTTACGAAATTCCTTTCGGATGGTTCTTCCTTAGATGAGACATACACAACTAATCCTACATTTTTGTATCAAAATGGATTATCTGACTTTTTGAGGTCCTGTTTAGTCTTATGGGTCTATGACAACTCAGTTTCTATTGGTCTTAATTTAGGCTACTGTTTAAACAGCCATAATCCAGTGTTTTCATCATGGCTACTTGATGTCCTCACAGATGTTCAAAATTACTTGATTGTTTATTATGTACAGTTCCAGAAATTCTAACTGTGGTGTTTTGACTCCTTAAAAATTTCTGACCTAGCCCAATAGCCTATGGGGTTGGGTGCATTCATTAAACCTTTGGTAGGCAAAGATGTATCATGGGCACAGACAGAGGGTCCCAGTGTGGTCCCAGGTGGAAACCAGGCTTGCTCTGTTTCTGTTTTCCTCTCTAATAACCTTGCCTGAAGTAGCTGTAAAACAAAATAGTGGTGACACTGGAATTCAGTAGAGTGATGGGCTTAGATGTATTAAATGGAGCTTAAGTCTCCACTCTGTGGGCACTGAGGAATGTAATGGGATTAAAAAAATGGCAAAAGTACATAAATACATAAACTTCAGAAGCAAGGAAGGAAAGTGGAAATGTATTGTTACGCCAAAATAAATTACATATATAATATGCACATTATATATGTTATATATGCATATATATATTATATATGCACATAACTTTTCTTAGAAGTATTTCCTCTCTAATTCTGATTCTGATCTCACAATTCCCTTTCAAAACCCAAAATGCTTGTAATGGAACCTGCATGTTAAGAAAGGTCTAAAATCATTAAAAGTACATATAATAAACATTGGGTAAGAATGAATTCATAATATGTGGAGTTCCTTTGGTGTGGAAAAATCTCAAGTTAGAATCCATTCACGTACAGGAACTATACAGCAAATGCAGAATGGGAAACATTAGTCCCTTGCTACACTACACATCATTACAGATGATCCATAACCTTTATGGCACAACAGCGCACATGTAAGATAAATATTTGTCACTGAGAATGAAAGATTACAGAAGCCAATGAAGTATTTTAGCTCAGCTTAGATTTTTTTTTCATTAGTGAGGGAGGAAAAACTATTCCAGACAAGCAGTTTTTGAAAGATATTTGATATTGCTATAACATCAGCCAGATACGATAATGTAATGCTCTGTAACAACTCAAGCCTTTTTTTCTACAGATGATTGCCTAGAAAGGTTTATTTAAACTTGAAACCTGAAGAGACTTCTGGCTCCATAGACATTATCAGTATCTTAATGCCCTATATGCACCATGTAGTCAGAGATTGCTAAGATTATTAAGCACCTAATTCATCCCTTGGGTTAGAATGATTAATTTGCCTCCTAAAATGTGCTAGCCTGTAATCTTAAAATGCACATTCACCCCTTTATGTATTCTTAGTGGCCACATGCATTGAATTTTTGCTCTGCATAAAATTAAGTTCCTCTGATTTCATTGTTTTGGATAACTGTTACTTTATTCTTAGCTCTTATTTCATCCAGCATTGCATGTGCCTCCTTTTTTTTCCCCCCATCAATCCTGATGGGGGGGAATTAAAAAAAAAAAAAGGAGGAAAAAAAAAAACAAAGCCATTTGGTGATTTGGTATCTTCTTGAGTGAAATAGTAATTTTTTTTGGCCTAAATTGAGACTGCTGTAAGCAATCTTCTTTAATTATGGGAAATATCAAATAACTCTATAAAAATAAAAAAAATGGGGCCTTTGTTAATCCATATTTAAATTACAAGTGTATTCTACCTCCCATATTTTATAGACATACAGCATTTTGCCAACAGTGAGCTGGATCCTTTTCTCATCTATAAAGCAGATGCCATTTTCCTTTTTATTACAGGAGATGTTTATTTTGGACTTGACTTTTTTTTTTTTTTAATAAGCTCCACCCTTCCAAATTGCTTAAGGCTTTACTCAAGAGATTCTCTTCCCATGAATAAAATTACAGTTTTCATATTTAAAATTTGTATAGGCATTTCTATGTTATTTACAATCCCAGTAAGAGTTGACTCAGTCTAATAAATGCAACTATATTTCCCTTATTTTCCATTGGTCCAGAAAAAATGGTGGAAATGTTCCATTACTATCAAATAGCTTCTTAACCACTTAAAGTAACTCTTTTTTTTTTTTCAGTAGTTTTTTTATTATTTTTTAGCCTCTGAATTGATGAAGATGGAGAAAAAGAAAAATAGCATGGTGTAAAATTTAAATGAAGTTCAGACTAAAAAATTTGTTCTGAAGAGCACTTGACCCAAAAGCATAATTACTTATATCATGCGTGCATTGAAAAGAAAACAGAAGGAGATCCCTACTAAGACTTCCAGCTAATTACTGTTATTACTGTTATAGAAGTCCAGACACTTCCCATAAATCTGAATGTCATAACATTACAATAGAGGTAGCAGACATGGTTTGAAAACTATTTTTTAGCTTGCATTGCTAGGACAGAATTTCCAAATTGGCAGTAATGCTTCCTACCACAGTAATGTCACTGTGAAAAATAAGACTTGATCATGTTCTAACACAACCGTGTCACTCAGAAAAGAGAGTGAACAGCTGTTGTGTTCAGTGAGTTTATTACAAAAGCATTTTTTATTTTCCCCTGAGTTTGACAGGGAGAATAAAGTAGGTGACACAAATGAAATGTTTGATCTTAGGCTTAACCTTATCTAACACTGAAAAATTCCTAGAAGAGAAATAAGTATATATTTATAAGCAGAAGCCACGTTAGCACCAGCAGTGTTCTCCCTGTTCCTTTAATGTCAGAACATCAGAATGTTTAGTAGAACAAGACTGTAGCTTTCACGTTCTTGAAGTACCTTCAGGTTTCTAATTCTCTCAGATGTTATTAATTCTTGATTACAGAGACTATGCTCAAATGTTAACCTTTAGTATTAGTCCATCTACTTGTTACCCACCAGCCCTTCCCAGCCCATATAGCCAGCAACTGGAAAACTGCTTAATAACTTGCAATTTTAGGCAATAGGTCTGTGAAGAATAAGCTGAAATTTTTATTTCACATTAATGAGCAGAAAGAATTGCAGATCTCTTGGCGTTCAAGTAGTAACAGCACTTCAATGTCTTAGCCTGAGAATGAGGATGCCACATTGAATGAGGATGTGAATGATAATGTGATTTTTTGCAAGATTTCCAATTTGATAAAATTTCATTACCGAATCTGCCTAACAGTAATGAAGGCATTGCATATATTATAGTAGTATAAGGTATACATCCTGTGCATATACAACAGTATATACACTACACATAGGTGTTGTTTAACTACCAAATTTTAATGAGAATTCAGAGAGCACATGGCTCTACCCATGTATTTCTGTTGGAATAAGGAAGTTCAGATCTCTTTGGATTATTTAAAAATGCATAGTTAACAAGGATGTTCATACTCATGCCAGCATCAATACCTGGGAAGTTTGAGTTAGCATTAGTGGATTTATTTAAAATATAATTTGCTATGGTCAATGCAGTGAAGATATCTAAACACTGTTATATATATAAATAGATATATAAAACAGTGGCTATGCTGTGTTTTTTTGTAATAAAATCTAGCCCAGAAAATAATGTGCAACTTTTGTGTTAATTTTTAATTTAAAAAAAAAAAAATTATGTTGCAGGAAAATTAGCATACAAACAAGATGGGACAAGAACAGGGGAAAGAAAATTAATACATTGCAAGATTCTTCTGGAGACTCTATCCATATAGCTAATCCTGACTTGAGAGATTGGTATGCCACTTTTGAAGAGCAATTTTCAGTAGTTCCATGTTTCTTTTTTTTTTCCTTATATTTACAGTTTATTGGACCTACTAGTCTCATTTTGGACTTTAGGCAAGACTTCTCAGAAGAGAAAAACTTCAATGTGTGAGCTGAAACAAGGGCAACAATAACCAAATCACTCTGTAATAAAATTTGCCTCATTGCTTTTAAGAACTAGCAGATGGTTTCAACTTTATCTCCCATTGGAGACAAGCTGATTGAATTCACTCCTTGGTTAATGGCTGCTATTTGTGCAAATGAAGATAAAGGAACTGAGCTAGAGACCGGCTATTCCTACCTATCCAAGTAGCAGAGAAAGTTCTGCATGTGACCAACAGTCTAATTTGTAAAAGCTGCTCCTTTCACACCATGATGACTGGCAATAGGTGATGCCTTGTCACAATATGCAAGTAAGAGCATACAGTGGTTTCCTACATCACCGATTACAGTCATATTCAGCTATATGTCTCTGATGAAAAGAAAATATTTAACAATAAATTCACCAAGCTCTCTTGGTCCCTAGCTCTGATACAGACACCTAAGAGACTGATGAAATATATAATTCAAACAGGAATTAGGGTTTGACACAATTTTATGGATGTGAATCTTACTACAGAAACCAAATTTACTGCAGCTATAGTGTGCATCAAGGTTGGTTAAACTGACCGGAGCCATCAAGAATTCACAGGGGAACTGCCCATCGTGAGCTGCACTTTGTTATTTGAAATACAGAGAGACAGGGTTTGAAAAGTTTTTGGTGATCTGCCACTGGAGTATTTATACTGGGAAATAGCTGCTGCAGGTTTCTTCTCCTCTTGTTGTTACCAACAGCCTATTCATAGCATGCCAACTTAGTTGTCAGTTGTCAGACCCACATATAGTCTAACCAAGGAGGAGATTTCTGTTTGAGGCTGACCCAAGACACTTTGGTGGTTTACAAGTGCAGAATAATCACTGAAAACATTTCACTGAGAGACTGCAGCTTACCTGGAAAGTAAAGAGTCCAGCTACAGCCCCTGTCTGACCAGCATGATGTGTGGTCAGCGTAGGGCTGGGATTTGCACAGCCTCCCCGGCTGCTGGATGACTTCCCAGCTGATGACCTGGGAATTAGGCCTCAATCCTCTTTCGACTGAGAATTTCACAACTTTTTTTTTTTTTTTCGTTTTGAATTGGAACAAGATGTCAGAGAGGCTGTGTGAAACTCGACTCTGGTTGGTAGCTAGGGAGACCACCTAGAATTTTTGAGAAACTCAGTTCTTCTTGCAGACAGTACTTCCACTAGCATGACAAGAAGGGGACTATCTCCACAAAGATCCTAGAATTCCTTGCACTGGGACTTGCCCACAACATGTAGCGTATGAAGGCATGGACCCCAGTCGGTGATGCAACCAGAATCCTTTATTATCACAAACAGGCAGCTTAAATAGTACCAATGTATCTCCTTTCCCAACTAACGTGCCCCTGCAACCCCCACTGCCAGGCATGGAATTTCCCTCCATCAGTCGGCCTGTCAGGCATTGTTTATGGGTCGTTAATACTTGATCATGGGGCCTTCCCCTACTAGTGTTCCTGCTTCTTCTATTCCTTCTTCTGGTCTCTGCTTCTTCCACAATCCTGTTCACCCACAACAACATACCTCTAGTGGTACAGTAAAGACAAGACACAAGGTCACAGTGGTGTTATGATTCAGATACAATAGCAGAGAATTGACACAGAGACAAAAACTTCCATTTATACAACTGATCACACAGAAGCACGCGGTATGTTGGTAGAAAGGACAAAGAGAGAGAATACAGTTTTAATTACTTACATTTTATAAATGTCTATGTCTATGCTCCTGTGCAAAAAAGCAATTGATTCTCCTAAGTAAACTAAATTCAGATAGACAACAGCATGGCCAAATGAAACAAGAACATATTTTTAATTGATATTTGTACAGTACTCTCGCTGCGTGAAGGACTGCATGGCACAGCACCTTTCATCTGAATACCTTCAAGATCTGTACAACATCTGGGGAACGGAAATGCCAAAAATCATCCTGCTATTTTACATTGGTGAAAATACGAGTATGAACCACAGTTAAACACTGACATAGTTACACGGTTAGTCTTGACAGAGGTCTGGACTTTATTCAGACATTCTGGAATTCAGATCAGATATCCATAAAAGGGTGAAGACTGGGATGGTGAAGGTTCTGGTT
Source organism: Scolopax mira (assembly GCA_004320125.1). Taxonomy (NCBI): domain Eukaryota; kingdom Metazoa; phylum Chordata; class Aves; order Charadriiformes; family Scolopacidae; genus Scolopax; species Scolopax mira. Next base: position 132,570 of record BJBW01006900.1, read on the forward strand.
GCCCAGGACTGCAGGACGCACACTGTATCAAGAGGTTCCAGGATTAATGGTTGTCTGTGTCATGATAGGTGTGGAAAGCCTATGCACAGTATATCTATGGTTAAGTCTGGGGTCCATGTCTCCTCTCAGAGAGTTTGTTCCAGGTTAAAAGTTAGGGACACTCGATGTGTCTCTGTGTACATGGACTTTAGCTTTGCCTTTTCTCTGGGAAAAGAGAATATTAGACAAGCTATGGAGTTGTGCTCACACAGGTGTGAGACTGATGGGCAGGAGCTGGGTCCCATATCATCAGTCTCCAGGAGCACAGTGCTGAAAAATTTGTGCCTGTTCTGTACATTTGTTAATCTTAATGAGGAAGTTTCTTTGTAGACTATGAAATTGTGTCCTTTTTAAGTGAAAGTGATGCTACATTTTAATTTTAATTGCTGATGGTCTTGCACCCCATTATAAAAATGAATTCTTACAAGCATACATGCTTTAAAAGGCAGATAAAAATGATGGAGGAAGAAATCTGGAATATGCAAAAATGGCATACTCACAGGAGAATGCTGTTAAAATATGTTTTTACAGAGAGGGAATTGTCAGTTGGGTGGGTATTTAATGTTTTTCCCTCAAGCAGAAGCTAATGTGAGACATACAACATTCAGAATGTCTTCAGGTGCTTTCAAAGCAATGTCATTCTTTAAAGGAGCAAAGAATGGGGAGGGACACTGGGAAACACAAAGCCGATCAAAAGTGGAATAATGAAAGGAGAAATGTTTGAAAAACAGTAAAATGTTCACAAGCTGCAAAGAGGTTGAACAACTGCCAAACTGATCCAAGGAAAGGGATCTAATCCCATTAATCTTTTGCTTCATCGGGGGAAAATGCTGGACAAGAGGAAATATTTTCTGTGTAGTAGAACATGGTAAGCACTTCAGTAAGAGCTCTGCTCCAGGCTACATGCTGAATGGTGACCTACTGAAATTATTTAGACTAAGAATCATGACAAGAATTTCACCCTTTGTCTGTCTAGGAAAACAGCTTTATCACGCACATGATCTAAAATGTGCCGAAGTATTTGATTTTTGTACATCATTTGTACATACATTTTTCAGGATTTATATGTTTTCCTCCATAACATGTTATTTTTGGAAATGTGAATCAGTGTTTACAGTCTTGACAGAAAATGTCCTTACTTTTACCTGTTTGTATCCTGTCTCCTTCTTAGAAAAAATAATGTGACAAAATAATTCAGATTAACGTTTTCTGCTGTTGGCAAATATGGCTGTAACTTCTAACAAAAAAGACTGTGTTTTTTTCTTTTTTTTTGTCATTCCATCAGAAAGATAGTGGGCTAATGAAGCTAAGCAGATATTCAAAAGTGTGATATATATTGTAACAATATAGATAATCCAATGCTGCCCCTGTTAAGGGGAGGAGATTATGTCTTTGCATTGCTATGCTTTAAAGATTCTGTAGGGTCTCTAACATACCCAAAAGGATTGTTCCCATGTGTGCTGAAAATTTAATGCTAAAAAATTTGGGTATGCTTTAAAAGCACAACACCTCGGTGGGCAAGGGTGCTCAAAGCAGAAGCCACTGGCAAAAGCCTGTGATTGACAGTATTTGGGCAAAACTGACATTCTCAGCAGAAGACTGGAAAACAGAGGATTGTGGATGGCTAGAGAATTTATGCATGTTGGGCTTTTTTCAGCACCCCAAAATTTAGCAGTCCTTTGGGACAATAGGAGGAAAGATGCAGAAGCCATGTTAAGGATTTCTATAAAGAGTTCTGTTTCTCTCAAACCACTAAACACAAAACTTGCTGTGCATTGTGCTGTATTGCCTAGAACACAAGGCCACAGTGGGATTTCATAAGTATTTAACTTACGTATATAATACGTATCTGTAGAAATTATTTTTAAAATGTGCAGATTTTAATAGTTAATTATCTCTTCTGCATGCATTTTTAATAGGTCTGTAGTACTCTATAACAAAGATAAATTTCACTGAAATTGAACAAGTCCAAAATCTGATAGAAATGACATAGTTAACGTTTTTCTCTGAAGAACTACTTATCTGTAAATGGTAAGTCACTTCAGCAGGCTGCTATACTGGTCTTGACCTCAGCTTTGAAAAACAGCCATTCAGGATAAGTGCAGATTGCAAGAAAAACAAATGATTAAAGCTTAAGAAAGCATGGAATTCATCACCCAGAATGGAGTGGACTATGATGGACATACCGTGGAGGAATGAAGGAGGGATGTTTGGAACATTGTATATTCTAGGAAGAGGAGTATCACGAAATGGGGAGTTACTCTAGCATCTTTAGGAGAGGGAACTCGAGAAGAAAGAACACTGAAATAGGTAACTCAGGAGGAGAAAGATCAAATGCAATCATAATCTTAAATCACAAATGGCTCGTTAAAGATTATTAAAGTCTTTTTATTCACCTCATATTTTCTAAGAAACTTTAGGATTCCAGAGAGCTAGTAAAGCAGTTGCATATTTTGGTTGGACTTATCATTACCTTACCACATTCTTTAAGAGGTTAAGGTGAAATTGTGTGGAGATGACTGAAGTCACAGCAATTGTAATGACTTGATTGTACCCTTTTCTTCCATTCTCAAGAGATCAAGCTACACCACAAAGTAAGGAAGCTCTGATAGACCCTTGAGCGAGAGTTATTTTAGGAATGAGAGTAGAGGGGTTATAGGGTATGTCTGCATCAGCATTTTAGTTTGGATCAGGCTAGTCTGCTTCTGAATGACTTCAGTCATTCCCACAACCTGTGCTCTCTTTCAAATGGTAAACCACTTTTGGAGTGTTTTATGTGAACACCTTCTGCATGAGACTAAAGCAAAAGATGGTCTCCAGAATCTCTCCTAATGCATTACAAATGCTAGTTGTTGTCATGCAACAGGCTCAGAAAAGAGCCTTTTGGAATTAAAGGCCCTCAAAACACATGAAGCGTGACCACTGTTTCTCAGAAATAAGTGTTTTGCTTCACAGACCCGTTTCTACTGTGATGATCTTGTCAATGAAGATGTTTCCAAAGAGTAACTTAAAGGGAGAAAGAACTGTAGAGCTCTTTCTATTCTGTAAAGAAGGTTTTTTTTTATTTTGATGGAAAAATACATTGTGCAAACTGAAGTTCCTCAACTGGAAACAGAAAATGAACCTGTGGAAAAGTGTGGGTTAAGTACTAAAGAAAAATGTGTAGACCTGCTTGCATGTAAAAATTCTCACAAGCCAGTGTTGCTGTATTAATTGCCTATATAGCACTGGCACACACTTTATTACTGCACATAAAAATAATGGGTGAAACCAATTTACAATTTTCAGAATCTCATTTGATAATCAGTTGAATATAATTCTTACTGGCCTTGCAGACCTCATTTTAGGAAGGTGGTTTTTGCATGTACTTTCCCTCCCTCCAGAGTGAGTTGTTTACTGAAGTTTGTAAATTGATTCAATTGCAACATTTATTTTGATAATATGCATCTTGAAAAGTGTGAGTGTTAAACATAGGCTTGATCTAGCAATCTTTTACTGTGAAAATGTATTCCACAGAGCATTGAAGTGTTGTCGTAAAAAGCTATCTTATAGAATAAACAACAAAATTGAAATTTCAGCTTAAACTACTTTTTTCAAGAAATAAGTTACCCTAAGGTTGATGCTTGAACTAGATGCTATTATTTGTTGTGTGTAGCAGTCATTTCCTTATTGAAAGTCTAAATTTATTTAAGCTAAAGTTGGGGGTTGAATTTCTTGGTACAGTTACATATACCATTAAAAAAGAGATTCATTGTTATTACTTAAATTTTACAATTCGCTGCTTCGTAGACAGCAAATACAAGAGAATATTACATGTCATTTCATTTTGAATACTACTGAATGTCTTAGCTCTGTGTAGCTCTGCCTAGAAATGAAACGAAAATGGTTTATTTTACAATGTCTAATCCTGTCCTAGACATCCATTTTAGTTTTAAAGAAAGTTTGAACTATCTCTCTGATAATTAAAGCATTGTCTTTAGCACAGATGAATACTTTGATTCTGCATTTCTTTATTATCTCCTTTCCAGCTAAGCACATATGGATGCATTTATGGGGCAGATACAACCTTTTGGTCTGCCTAACTGAGATAAATGTCCACTGGTGGTGCAACATCACAAACATTAAAAAAGGCTTCTGTGCAACGTTCCTCAAGTATGTTACTGTTCCAGTAGTCTTTACATTTCAGCATGTGACTTAATTAATTTTACTTGCTAAGGTCAAGGGAAAGTGAACAAGAAAAATAATCTTGAACACATTCATTCAGAATTATAAAGCAACTTGCCTGATCAGGCTTGCCTTATGTCACCATACTAGGAAATAATGTGTTCTTTGCCAAAAAAAGTTATGCTTGAGGAAATTAAGTTGAGTATTTGGGGAAGGTAGAGTTTCTTATCAGTGATCAATTCATAGCAGAATTTCCATGATTCTTAAAATGTTTCTTGTACAATCTAGTTTAAGTTTGATATCAACTGGATATAGATATTAACTTTCAGATTTAACCTTGAACCAGTTAATAGGGGAAGATATATTATGCCATAGATGTAATATGGAGGCAGATGCTATACATAGGTAACCTGATACTAGTAATTACAGTTGATTTATTACTACTTTTACAAAAGGAGTTATTTCTTTCATTTGCCTCATTTTCGAGCTAATAGCCAAGGTACTATCTGTAACCACAGATCTGGAGGAAGCAAGGATAGCTCCTGATGTTCACTACCGTGCTCAGATCTCCTAGCTTTTTTGATGCACCCTTTTCCTGGAAATTTCTCAAAGAACTGTGTTGATCCTGGACATTAAATGACATAAGTCTGTTCATGGTGCTGAAGGTTCAAAACTTGTTTCCTGTTTGAGGGTGAATAGGAGAGAAACAAATGCAATGAAAGCTTGAATAAAGACTATAATGAACTAGTGCTAACTTCCCTCCTGGGCTGCTTTGAGGGATATTCCCATGCACACAAAGTACATGCATGTAAATTTCATGCTCTGGGTTCTGAATGTATGTAGAAACCGTGCAATTCTACAGTGCTCTACATCTCTAACTGCACATACCTCTTCATCAATAGATCTGGAAGTATCATCTTTTGCCTGTACGCATCCTAAATTTGAAGCATGTTTGCCTATAAGCTGATGTAAAATTTTATTTGTGTGGTATTTAAAGGAACCAGAAGCAGACAAACCAGAGAAAGGAACAGAGGAAACACAGGCAGAGTGAGTAGGGTAGACTGTTCTCTCTAACACTCTTGGAATCTCATCTTTTCAGGAGAGATATAAAAAGAAAGTACATTTTCCTTAATCAGTGACCCTTTCAGTTTCTTCTGTCATATTGCCAAAACCAAAACTCTTTATATGGAGTTATGGTTACCTTTACTGTAGAATTCACACATCTGGCATTTTGCAGAAGAAAAAGTGTCTAAAATGCATCTGAAGGAAACAAATAGAGATATATTTTACTTTTAAACTAGTGATTAAATGTAAAAGGTGCTGGGAAAAAAAAGACCTTTTAATTTGTATGTTTCATTTATTGACCCTTTTCTGTATTATTTGATTCATTGTTACTCAATAAGGATGATATACATATATTTCAATAAAGATGGAACATATATTTCATTTATGACATGTTGTGCATGTTGTTTCTGATCTTGTAATTTGACTTACTAGATCAGATGTTAGTAATTTATATTCTTTTTTTCTGAATATAATATTTTTAATATTATATGTATATATAATTATATATATATAAAAATAATTATTTTGCAATAACAATTCTTAGTTTGTGTTATTGTTTGTAAACACTTCTGAAAAAGGTTTAAATTTCTCATTAAATGCTAACAGTGTTGTTTTCGTTTGTGCTATCTGCATACCGTGTGGTTTGGAAAAACATTATTTTTAAACTGCGTGTCATACTGAATTGCACATTGCATCAATCCCACTAGGCCAGCACATTGACCTAGTCAGTGTCCAGTGCAAGATGTTCCAGAAGAAGGTGTAAAAAATCCAGGAGTGGACAACTTCCACAAAGGAAGCCTCTTCTCTCCCAGGCAGCTTTACTGGGGAAGCATAAAGATTTAGGCCCCCTATAAATTTTAGTCCTTTCAAATATATTGACAAACTGGAAATAAAAATATTGGATTCCAGTTTTATTCTGGAAGATAAATTTATATTGCTATTTAAAAAGCATTCATGAAAAATTGCAAATAATTATACTATATGCATTTGCTCTCATTAGCAGAGGGGATGAGATGAGCTTTTTAAAATTACAGTAGCTATGAGTTTCTGAGAAATAACTTTCTGTGAAATGAAACAGTTGATAGGTACATTACTGATAGGATGTATATGTTAGCCCTTAGGTGCCGTAGAGGGAGGCGGACCTGGAGTAACGATGTAACCTCAATATGAGTATGATCGTTCTCTCTTTATTCAAGTTTTCACAGAGTTTATATAGACAGACAAGCAGAGCACGCGCTAGCGACAGCTATATGATTGGCTTACAATTTCTGTTCACACAAGTAGAGATCTCACACAATTGGTGTAAAGTTCTTGTCGAAGTGCAGCGGAGTTTTCCCATCTCCTGAGCATAGTTTCATGCTTACTCCTTACTCCCTTCTTCATATCTTACCCGTCAAGGACAGTTCACAATCATCTCTGGGCCTTTATCCAAGTCAAAGACTGGGTTGCTCATTGCAAGCAAATCATGCCCATTTTCACTCAGCCATTCCTCCGCACTTAGGAAGATATTTTTAAAAGAAAATCCTATCTTTTATTGGCAAAAGGTGGAGAGGGTAATAAGGCTTGCATTGGTGTTACAACATTTTTGTCATTATTTTGTTATTTTTCAGTTAGAGGTATTTCAGAGAACTGTGATGCAACATTGCTTTACAGAGCAGTTTACAAATTATTTGCAGAATCACGTCTCTTGTTGGAGTCCATCTTTGCTATCTAATTCAGGTCCATGAATCATCATCTCAGGATTACCTGCTTTCATGGGGTCTATCTTTCATTGGACTTTTCCTTTCTACTTCTCTAAATCTCTTTGTGTGCATCATTTAACACCATCTTCAAAAGCAGAACCCAATTACTGAAATTTTCATTCCATGTAAGCTTTCTAGGTCCAGAGCATATTCTTAATCTTCAAGTAAGAAAATAGCCAATAAATAATGTATGTAATATATTACATGTATCTGTATCACCTGAAAACCCTTTAACCCTCCATTGCACATTTGCCCCCTTGTACATGGGGCTTTTGTCTTGCAAACACTGAAAAAATGATTAATTTCAAATATAGGATTAGTGCAACTAAAGGATAGTTTAATATGAATTATGAATTGTAGTGTGAAAGACCTAAATCCTTTGCTGGCTAATCTTGTGATTCATTTCAATCTTACATGAAGGTCCATTGATTTATTGCTAGAGATTGACCTAGTGGAAGTTGATGGTCTGGTGGTAGTGGTTAAAATGATGAGGGAAGATCTACCCTGCAATCATCACACAGAAAATTTGGATGTTTTAACTGACTAAAGTTTATCTCTGTGTCTAACTTTTCATCAGTAAATAACGGTCAACCATCTGGCAGTGATAAATTTGGCTGGAGTGGATTTCCATCTGCTAAAATATGATGTAAAAATATTCTGCTCTTCCATGGCACTGGAAAGATATGACATCTGGGATTAGACAAAATAAAGAAGCTTGAAATTGGAAGACACTGACAAAATGATTTCCCTTCTGAGGAACTGGAGAAGTGCCATGGCAGGGTAGGATTAAAGACAGGACTATAGCTGGGGTATATGCATTCGCAGATAAGTTTTATCTAGAAGTTAATGTTAACTCAGATGCTAAAACATTGATTTCAGTCTTCCCCTCTAACCTCTCTCTACCACCAACTGAAGTTATGAAGTAGATTTATGGCCAAGGGAATCACCTATCCAAGTACATTAAGATACAGGTTTCTCATGGTGCACATGGAATTTTGTGTTACCTGGCATCCAGCTGAACACAGCTGTGCAGCTTGTGGTTTCCCAGAAGAGCTGGAAGAATAGGAAAGCTAGGAAAGCATGGAAAAACTAAGAGGCTTTTCATTGCTTTAGCTACAAGCTGAAGCAAGTAGTTTCTATTTTGATGGACCACTGCAAATATATTTTGATAGAGCCAAGGATCCTCTTTTTAAGGCACTGAATTTACCTGAAGAATGAAGAGGTATGCTGTAGAGCTGCTGCTGCTGACTTCTTTCTCTGTCTTTTCAAACTTGTGAGATATGGTATTTTATCATCAAAACTCAAGACTTTCTGCATAGATAAGGTCTGTTCATACTGTCTAATTTGTGTTTTCTAGTCCATAATTTGTTGATTCGACTGAAAAAAGATAACGAAGATGTAACTCATCTATGACTATCAATTCCCCAATAGCAATGTAAAGTATAGCTCCATTATGTGTTTTAGCATATTTTGCCTCTGCATTGTGCCAGCCTTGAAAGCTGAAAGTGTTACATGCTTTCAGGTTACAGAGCAATTCTAAGGGATTTGTAGAAAAACTTCAAGTCTTCCATGTGGGAGCGATTTCTCCAGGGAGCTAACATTCTTGTAGACATTGTTACCTAAATACACCTTTCAGTTTAATTTGAGGACTTCATTCTAAATTAAGAAAGCATTTTTAAGGAATGACATATGGGAAACTCTGAGTATGATTTTTTTAATTCCTGGGGTAAAGCAAGCTGCTTTCTAAATTATCATGTCCCAGAGAGGGAAGATGTGAAAATAAGGTTCTGCATTTGACCCTGCCCTGAAGATTGGAATTGTAATGCATCCTACAGAATTAGTCAGCAGACACCATGTTAATGTGAGGTTTTTTTTATAAATGTGGACAGTGGCATGCCAACATATATTCCCCAATGGGTGCTGTAATGTGAACCAATACGCATTTATTTTTAGAGCTCTATATACAAGAGTTAGTTTTCAAAAGTCAGTCCACAATAATTAGTTTAATAGTTAATAATAACTGACTACTATGGTGCAGCAGAGAAGTTGTTACGCCCATTAGAATGTCTGTGAAGAAGAATGAACATTTTTCATTTGTGACCATAGCCAAGAGAAAGTTTTAAACAACTTTTCTGATTCACTTTTAGCAGAAGGTAATTAAGCAAAAAGTTTGGGCAGGTTGAAATTTTTTATTAGGTAAGCCTTCTCCACTCTTTTTTTTTTGTTGTTGTAGGAGGGATGTAGTTGCTTCATGAATTGCTGGATCTCACATAAATGCATTAAATGCAGATCAACAAGAAATTCTGAGCTTGAGAAAAACTGGAAAATAATGTAGGATACAAGTTAATACAAAGAGACTTTGACTAGACATCCACTTCTGTTTAATGACATATTAAAAAAAATCTGATTAACATTAAAATGATCAAAAGCAAACCGAATGAGTAGAATTTTAAGGCTGAGAGCACATAGGAGAGGGATTTATGTGTAATTTTCTTACATTTCAATAAGGAGTACATGTGGTTAAATTAGGCACTTGATTACTTGTTTTGCTGACTCAGAGCCTCAGTAAAAATCCTGCTGTACAAAATTTTCAAAAACACTTTTAAAAGGGATGTAGAAATTTTGTTTCACAGAATGTGTTGTATTGTCACACAGGTGACAAAAATATGCCACATATTTTTACCAGTGTTGAAAGAATTCCTCCTGTTTTTTCTGTTTTTTTTCCTTTTTTTTTCCTTTTTTTTTTTTTTTAGCAGTAATGTATATGCATATCTCCAAATATTCCCCTTGATTTCTTCTTCTAATTTAGGGTGACTTCTTGACTTCTCTCACTATTTCCAAGGCTTCTTTTCAATTTATATATTCTTTGTGTTGAAGTTCTAATATGTAAAAATCAACCTGCACTTGTACATAAGCACTTGTAAAATACCAATTCCTTGATTAACTCTCCAAATTACATGTACCTCAACACAGAACGTTTATTTAAATAGGAGTAAACTCACAAAACAATAAAAAAAAAAACCAGAAAAAAGACGTAAAAGTTTGTTTATTGTTAGATCAAGCATATAATTCTCTTTTTCTCTTATTTTTCTTTAAAGAAAACATTAAGCATGTACTTCAACATTTACTGAATCGAAATGGATGTACTTAGTTGTACAGAATCTTTACTGAATTTGTGATCCGAAAAGGCAAATATAATCAATACAGAGGACATCAACACTCTAGTATAAGCTCCTGATGCTCAGCAAGTAACATTCATTTCTGAATTTAACAGTACAGCATGTTATTACCTAATTGTTTCCCTCGCTTATTTTTGGTCTTTGATAGCAACATTCTGGTCTATGATGTATAGTCTGATATAAATATCTGACTAACATAAAGACCTTTGTGTAACAGCAAGCAAATTGAAAACAAAACTAGTACCTCCACTCTCTTTCCAATATTGCTTAATTTCAAATAGTTACAATATTAGTACAATAAAAACCACATCAAATATTACTTCATCCTTGCCTGCCAGCAGCTTAAATTGCATTTAATTTCTTTTGTGTTAGCAGGTTGCATTTACAGAGAGCTTTGGTTTCACTATTTGTCTCAATTTGCTGAAGTAGCTGAGTATGGTCCAAATGGGAAAATAAATCACAAAGAAAGCTTATTAGGAAATGTTTATATTGTTGAGTTAGAAAGCAGTAGGCAGTATTTGTTAGACCAGATAAACTGTATATTGCTGTCTTCTGGGGAAACTAAGAACCAAATAAAATCTTTACCTTGGACACTCAAGTTTTTCTCCAAAGGTTAAGCTGATACAGCAGTTACTTCTTTAATTATTTATGGATGAGACATGTGATACGCCTGCCAAAGTTAGCAGAGGGAAAATAATGGCTAGTATTAAACATTTGACCTTGAAAGCAGCTCTGATTGAAAATAATTACCCTAAGTTTTAAAACCTTTATTTCCTGTTCTGGTGGCAATGTCCTTCTTAAGCTGTAATAAATTGCCCAATCATTTTAGCATCAGATTAACTTGACTCAAGTGTTTATTTCACATTAAGCTTCAGCATTACTGATGCACTATGTAAAAGTGATATTAATTATCTTTAGAGTTCTTTTTAAAAAAAAAATAATCCAGATTTTTTTGGCAGTTTAAATTTTCATTGGGTTTGCCCTCAGTGTTCCACTAAGGCCAGATGTCATTTCAACATATCAAAATCTTAAAATAAACGCTGAATTTTCTGCTGACCTCTGTGATGTTTTGGTATTGAGCAGGTGCAAATGAATTCTCTTAGACTCCTTTGTTATGTCTATCTGTGTTGTCAATCTAGTTTACATTAACATCTGGAAAATGGATATGGGAAAATTATTGGTCTTGTTAATTATAATTAGCTGTCAGTCTTCTCAATGAGAGGTATTTTGGTCATTAAGTGAATAATATTGGCTCATGAATATTCCTTCATATAATAGATACTTAAAAATGAATTTTAAAGTTCTTGCTTTCAAGCATAACAATGCCCCCTTAACCACTGTTCGACGATTTATGTGGGGTTTGTGGCAAACATTTTGCCTCAAGGATACCAGGTGTAACTCTGTAAGGTCCTTTGATTAATGTCTGTCTAGTAACATCACTGGTTGCTTTGGGTAAACTGCTCTATAAAAAGAAACCTTGCTGACATGGAAAAGAAAATTGCAACTCCGGTGTGCCATGAGATTTTAATTACAATAAACAACAGTTAAACAGATTATTATAGCAGTACAATTATTACTCTGAAGTTGACATTGTGTCAGCATCTTATTTTCATTGGTTTTTTAATCAGCCTGTGGAATTTGCCTTGAGACAGAATATAAACTATTTTTAAAGTCAACAACACCAAATTTTAAGCCTATTTATTTTTGTAATGTATTTTAATCAAAGCCATCAAAAATGTTTTGTAGCTATCTATCTGGTTCATAGCAAGTCAAATCCTGTTGTGCTTATGCAGTAAGCTTCCTTCTGACTGAACTAATTATGTCTGCTGTATTGTGTGTTAAAAATGCAACTATGCCTTGTAATAAAACTAGTGAAAAGTATTTTTAAAAACTTCTGACATGGTGTAAGCATTTCATAGTATATATCTGTCCTGTCTTTGTGGGTCAGAGATAATTAATAGAGACTGAATCTCTCAGTTTAAAGAAAATGCATCTTGTTCATAGCCCATATTTATCATTAAATAGCGGTGTCAATAGCAAAAGGATTTTATGGGGATTACAGCTGAAGATATAGTTGTTACATTTGATCAAGACGACAGTTTTTTTGGACCTTTCTTTCTTCTGCCTATCTACTTCTTGCTTTAAAAAGGTAGAACTGGCAATATAATTGATGGAGAGGTTATTGCATTTCTAAATGAAAAATATAACTTCAGTAGGATTTGAACTAAATGCCTTTGAATACAGACACATTTTCCTCTCGCCTACATGTTACTTCGTGGTAATTGAACAAATTTTATAGGGCTAAAATTAGTCACAAGAGAACTCTCTGTATTACTATGTGAAAGAAATGGAAGCACAATGAGAGTTTTGAGAAAAAAGAAAAAAAAATTAATTAAGGAAAGAATATACCTGGGGACTAGTTTAGCTTCAATGTGTTTCAGCTTTTGAGCTTACCTGCATGATGACTGGAGTGAGACTAAACTTGCAGACTGGCTTCCAAACCCTGCAGCCCAGATGGGATCAGTCTTTGGCAAAAAGACAAGGAAAAAACGGAGCCTGCAAAGCTCCAACTGCAAACTGTCAACTGCTGTAGGAGAAACGACCCAAGAGAGGGGTAGAGCATGCAGATTTCCACACCTTTCCTAGAAAACTGCTGTTTGAAGAACACAGGAGGTGCTCATTTGGACACATTCCTTCTCACCAATGGAGGCAAACCAAGGCAAAGGCTGTTCTTCTGTCACATTTAGTACAGGGTCCCCAGAGCTTCTCAAAATGGAGTTTCTTTCATTTTATTGTGTCCAGTGGAAGAATTCAGAATAAAGAGTTGCCTAAGCCTGGCCCTCAATACAATAAGAGTGTGGTTGCCTAACAACTGAGATGAGGAAGAGCACAAGGTTTTTTTTTCAGTGCTTTGGCTATGTTTTTAAGTTTATCTGAAGGAAGGCTATTAAAACCGGTCCAGTCCTTGTATACATGATGAAACAGCAGCCACTGTAATTGCAGGCAAGAAAAAAACGTACGTACATGTATTCATGTTTCCAATGATCATGTAATCCTCTGTGAAATGTCTGCCTCCAGGGCATCATTCAGCACTGTGTTCCTTTGCTTGCTTTTCTGGTATTCTGATATTACACAATTGGATCAAACGCTCTACTAATTGGGATGTGCACTTACGGGTGGTTGTCAAAAGAGAAAAAGTTACTCATAGAGTAACAGGAGTTCTCTCAGGCATGATGGCTTTATTCACATCACATAGCTAATGCAGTATCTGTCCCTGCCTTGTAACCTTGCATGGCTCCACATCTGGGGTCAGTGGTCAACTGAGGTGTGGTTACTCTGAGCTCCTGTAAGCCTTTCCCTCCAAATACAAAGATTTGGTGTATGCATGCACAGAAAGGATACTACTAGCCTCAAATTTTTAAGCTATCTCCCATGAGTACATGTGAATTAGTAGTGGAATGTATGTATGAACAATAAATCATAAAAAGCTCCCATTAGTGCAGAGTAAGTAATTTTTGTTAGGTTTTTTTACCTAACAAATTTAGCGAAGTTGGGTATTATCGAGTGGGGCCTGACATTTCTATCTCTGCATGTGGTTATAGACACATATGGATCTAGGACTCTATGTGTATCATGAATTTGTTTAAGGTGTAGTAGATACTTGTAATTTTTTCTTTACATGAACTTCACGTAACCTAGTTAAAAGCCTGGTCAGCAATCTGTGTTACCCAGGTTTTGAATATTTAAATGTAAGTAAAGGGTCATCATAATGAAGGTTTGGTGTGCTGACATAGTTATTCTCCAAAATTTACCATGCCAAGTGTGGTGTCTAAAATTGGAATAATTAAACCCAGGATTGTTAAATTTATTTTAAGTTTTATTAAATTATTGTATAACTAAGGGGTCATTATTATTCTGTTTATTGCTGTAGGAATATATCTGGTTGAATTTTTTTCTTGGAAGTGGTTAATTTATTAAGTGACTTCTGGCTACGTTTTGGATTTTAAAAAAAAGTATTTGAACATCACCTTACAGTTCACTTCTGCACACATGATTTGTCTGCATGTACTGTCATCATTCTTTCATATCTGCTATTTTTTGCTTGTGATGGAGAAAGTGATGCTTTAATTTCCACATCATTTCATTGTAGAACTATAAAAGTTACCAAAGGAATCTCAGCAACCTATTTAATTTAATCAAAAACCAGGAAAAACAATTACAGCTGTGTATCAAGTCATCATTTTTTCTTCTGAGATGTTATTTAATGTGGAGAAATCAGCTTTCTATTTTTCTGTGTGTTAACCAGCACTAGCATGTTGACCTTTGGTACCTGATTTCAGAATTTTCACATTAATGCTGTAAGGAGAAGTTGCAACTACAAAGCATAGAGGTCTTTTTTTTTTCTTTCTTACCCACGGCATTACAATTTTTCTGCTCATGAAATACTTCTGAATTATGTAAACTATTTTGTTTTCCTTGTGGCAAGAATAGGTATTATTACAGTGATTTAATTCTCCATTGTCCCTGCCCATTGTTCCGAGAAACTTCATTCTGGCTGCTTTTACTATTTCAGCTTGTCTGTAATTTAATTTTCTAGGCTTTATTCCTGACACTTAAGGACATACTTACTTAATGGCAATATTGCTTCCCTTCAACATCACTGTTGTGGGTGGAAGTTTTATGCCTGTGTGATAGGTGTATGGTGATAGACTTTATTGTTAATTTTTCGTTAAAAGCATGTTAACTTCAGAGATCATGGAGACCTTGAAGGAAGAAAAAATGATTGTGCCCATGTTAAAAAGAAAAAAAAAAGTGCACTTGTGCTTTCTGATCTCCAGTGTGGTCAGTGTTTAAGATGCAATTTGATATATGTAGTCTTTGCATTCTAAGGTCCTTGAGATTTTTACAGTAAGTATTGAAAATATGACAGTGAACAGTGGTATTTCTAGAAAACACAATCTCAGTCTTTTCCAGATATTAGTGACTAATTACTCTCAGCAACAATAGGACTGATTTGTTATTGTTTGGTTCCCAGTTGCCAGTGCTGACATCTCTGAAGGAAAACAAAACGAGCAAACTACCCAATATTAATCA
Organism: Scolopax mira; assembly: GCA_004320125.1. NCBI lineage: Eukaryota > Metazoa > Chordata > Aves > Charadriiformes > Scolopacidae > Scolopax > Scolopax mira. The sequence continues at coordinate 147,853 of BJBW01006900.1, forward strand.
TGTAATGACGTTATCAGATTTACATATGAGGGATATTTTCTCTTTCCCCCATGCATTTTCTGTAATGATCATTACTTCATGTTTCACTGTGTCTTGATTGCCTCCCTGTTACCTGTCCAAAAGCTGATCCAAGCAGCTGGGCTGGGCTGACTCAGGCCAGGGATGATTAACTGCAAAGTCCATTCCACTCAGTGGCCAATACCTTCTACACGGCCCCTAATTCAGGTTTCACTGAAAGGCAGGCAGCAATTATCAATCTCTCAGCTTGTGACCCTTCTGTGTTTTCACTCATGTTTTGCCCTAGAGGAACAGACCAAAGCATTTTGTTCTCTGGAAGGTCTCCTGAAGGTCTTCCAGCTTTTGAAATGTACATAATGAGCTCACGGTGCGAAGGAGTGGAGGCAGGACAGGGGTATTGTGCTGCTTCATGTAGGAAAGCAACAGTTATTTTGTTAGTAACACATTAGAATAAAAAAAAATAATAATCAAGTAGCCTCTAAGTTTTGTGTTGATTGATTCCCATGTCTGTGTACACTGTGTTCGGGTAATTATCATCTTTCCTCAGTTTCTCAGGAACCTTTAATATATAACATTGTCACCAGATAAGCTCGAACCAGTAGTGAAACATGCCAGCATGGTCTATGTGGATTTGTATGCATTTCCAATTTAAAACTTCATTAAGATGATGACAGAAAACACTGAAAGAACATCTAAAATTAGTTTTATAAATTGCTGTATATATATGTTAAGATGTAAACACACTGGAACAGGAAAAGCAGGAATAATTAATGAAAGGTATTTCCAGTACTCCCAAGAACAACAGCCTTCATAAATAAATAAATAAATAAATGACTACATAAATTACTACAGCTTTCAACTGGATTTCATCTTCAGTCATTCAGGATAATCAAGCTTGTGAACTCTAGTCAGTTAGTGGTGGTATAGCAAAAGTTAACTGCAGTTACCCTAGGCTTCTAGCCAAAGCACGGACACAGAAGACAAGAAAAAAAATGTGTATTGATGTATGGTGAAGTTTAGTTGTCATCTTTACTGCTGATGTTTAATGTTCACTAATTTTCAAATGTATATCTTTATTCAAACAGTATGTTATATCATGGTGATGTTTGACTGCCTCTTCATTCATTAACAACATATGAAAAAAAAAAAGGATACATGGCATGTTATCATTACTTAATACACACAGCAAATTAAAAGTTAAATGATGATTATTTGATGCACAAATTATATGAGTTGTCTCACGGCTTGCTTAAATGCACAAACTTTTAGAGAACTTAAATTCCTGAAGCAAGTTAAAGTTCACAATGTAAAAAATCAGATCCTTGAGTGTTGACACTACAGCCTAAAGTTAGGACATTGAAACACAACCAATTCTGAAAGTAATAGCAATCTTTAGTACATATGGTACCCTTCTACAAGCAAACTTTCTAAATTCAGTAACAACAACAAATCCTAAAAACTTCTAAATCTGTTAATCAGGTGTTAATGTAAGAATTTTCTTGAGACTTTTTTATCACTATTATGCTAAAAAAAAGGTTGGAGAAAGTTAATTTAAATGAATTTTGACATCTCCAATTTGTTACTTCAGTCTCCCTGTATGAACACATAAGCTTTTCTCTGCCATTAGGACATTGCATCTTGCTAAAATCAACATTTATGGAGCAGATTGATATGACTTCTGACCTTTGGACTCAGAGCTGTATCTCAATCCTGGCTGCATCAGGCAAGGAAATTAATGAGTGTACCACTCTGCCTCGCTGTGAGATCTGTTCCTATAATGATAATTATAATGGCACTGTTATGCTATTATGGTTGAGGTGCTGTCACCAATCCCATTATTGAAACAGAGATTTTAAGGGGTTGATAATTCAGCTATAAAAACAATATTTGTGTTGTGGTAGTGTAATCAAGGGTGAATATAAGAAAGTAAAGACTAACTGTTTCTACTGAGCACTGTTGGGCTATGACGCAGTCTGACTAATTTAGCAATCATTTTCCTTGAGCTCTTTATGAAGCCCTCCATGAAATTAAGTATATGCTTCCATGCATGGTGCCATGTTGGGCCTCTGCAGGCCTTTGGAGGGTCATTCTGTCTCCATATGGCTTCCTGTCCAGAATAACCCTCTGAAGACCTTCTATAGCACCTACACTTTGACTACAAGGGTAATGGACGAAGCATACTCAGGGGTGCAGCTACCTTCAAGTTCTCAGAACACCTTGGTTACTTAGACCTTGTGTATTGACTAAGAGCATTTTCATTTGAAAGAATTCAATTTTATTTGGACTTGTATCAGTGGACCTTCTCATGTTTTTGGGAAGTGGGATTTATCTTCTCTAGTTTTAGCTGTCTGAAAGTTAGTTAAATCTAAGCTAGTCATTTAAACTCCTCCTGTAGTCAATGGAAGTCTATTGGTTTTGGTCATCTTAGACACATATTTTCATATGGGAATGAATGTTCTCCAGAGGTGCCTTTTTTCTTCCAGTAATTAAAAGGACACTAATAATAACTTTAAAAAGTGTACATGACTATACTAAGTTCAGACATCTAACCTATAGACCCATACGTTAGGGCAGATCTTGAGCCTTCTAACTCAGTCTTCACAGTGCATAAGAGTCATAAGTTTGAGGGTTTTAGTTTTCACTGCCAAAGAACATTACAACACTTTCACACATATATGCAGAAGTTAGACAAAAAATTCTTGTGCCAGACAGGAACGTAGATGGTGACAGCCCATGTGCAGTAACTTCTCTGTGCAAAGGGACAGAGATTTGTGAGGTCTGCATATATGCATGCACCAGCACAGGCATGTGACTACCTGTATATATATGGGGAGGCTTGGATAAATGTTTTGATACTTTGGACTGTGTTTTCTCATGTGGGATGATAAAGCTGTAACGCAACTTTCATGTGAATCAACACTCTGATGTTTCATAAAGTGTGAAGATAATTATCAAATATTCAAGTCACGTCTGAATTTCTGATGGTCCATGATGTATTGTTATTCCACTTCATTAATATTTATTATTACATTATTATTTATTCATTATTTATTTTGCTCATTATTTATTGTTACTGGTGGTTGCTGATTGTTGTTATTTGATTATTCGATTGCAATTATTAAAGGAACTTTATTAGATGTAGGGTCTGCATAGGGCTAGGTACATTGTGCAAATGGTGAACAGCACATGTAAAATGCACTAGCCAAAGGCTTCACATTCTTTCTTTTATTCTCCTCTCAGGACACTCAGGTGACTGATTTAATGGCAGAGGAGGTAATTTAGCTTATTCTCCTTGCTAAATGGAGTATCATTGGCGACTAGTTTTGAAATAGTTCTGGTACAATATGGTTGTATTTTTGGTGACTTCTCTTCCTTCGTACCAAACTTATGTTTGCAGATTTTTTTGTATGGGATGAAAAAAGCATTCTCCTTTCTGAAGTCTAACCCTATGTAAATTCACTTCTAGCTAAAATTCTTACCCCAATAAAAGTCTGCATTCTGCCTAAATATAATAAAGTACACGGAAAGTGAGAGGCAACATTTCCACCCCATCTCTATTCAAACTAAGCAGTAATTTATTTTCGGTCCAGTAAATTTTGTAGAGTGAATAAAGTAATATGTTCATGGTCAGCTGTGTTGGGTTCTATTAAAATAATGACTTTTATCAGTGACATACATCTTGAATGCCTGTTGTCTCACATATCCAGGAAACACTGGGTAGTATTTCTTAGCAAGCATACATAGTATTTTACTTGAATAAAAGTTTGAAATTTATCAAATCAACTCAAGAAAAGTGCTCTAAAAACACAATTATAATTCTATGCTTTTAACTAAATTGCTAAGACTAAGGTGGGCATAAACTGCTTTTTTTTTTTTTTTATTTGTTCTGATTATCTGTTAATATAGCAAAGTGAAAATCAATTTGCAAGAGTACATTAAAACTCACTGTATTCTTTTTTTGCAGGAAGGCTTTAAGGAGATGTCATATTTTAGAACAGTTTTAATGTAACAAAGAGAATCTCTGTTTGACAGCCGATGCAAAATTAATAGATTACTCAAAATGAAAAATAATATTCTGGACAGACTATTTGAAGATATTAATGCAATTTTGAAGTATTTTAGTGAGCATACTGAATATATGCATTCATTTGTCCTTGATTGCTATTTCATGGTGACAAGTCTTTATGAAAGCAGTTTTTGCAGAGCAAGTTATTATTTTGTATAAACTAATGGTGCAATAAATTTTTTCAGTACCATAACAAACTTGTTTTAGTTATTAAAAAATTCATCTAGCACACAGAATGATTCCTCATTCTGGCATCTCTTGTTTAATAGATATGGAGGTTTTTGATCTCGCTAATACTTCTCCTTCTTAGAGGAAAACACTATAAAGTTCTCTGCACGTAACAATGGCTATTCTTCGTTTATTCAGGAATAATTTAATCAAAACATTTATTTCAAAACTAGTTTCTGAACCTGGATTTACATGCCTATTTGTAGGTACTTAACCTTGGTGTTTCTTTAGGAGGATGGCTGCCCTAGTTTCCCACTATGTTGAAGAGAGAGAAATAGAAAGCTCCAAAGAGTAATTTATCTCATAACTGGACCAATCATTATGTACTTGTACTACTCACACACCTCTTGACTTGTAATATGTTTACCACTGATAATTTTGTGAAACTTTTGCTGCTGGACCACAGAAAGTTTGATGGTGCCTTGGAAGTAAATTACCTTCTTGCTTCCAGATGGAAAACTACATTTAAAGACAATTAAGTGTGTTATATAGGTAGTCTTCTACCTAATCTAATCTTAGAGAGTCTCTTGAGCTAATAAAGCAAATGAACAGGTTTAAAGACACAACTTCTCTGGTGATGCACAATTTCTACCTGAGTAATGTTCAGAAATTCCTGCTCTTTATAATCCTCTCTGAGAATGCCAAAGATGGCTGCTTTGGCAACCTTTCTGATGAAATTTCAAATATATTAAATTGCTAAATACGAAGTTGGAGGTAAATTCTGCAGCCCAAGGAGTACACTTGGGAACTTCAGGGACATTTAAATATCCTTCAAAATAAAGATTTTAAAAATAATGTCTGTACAGAAGGAGTGAGTTTTTAATAGGTTTAGTTCTTTTGTACACAGAGTTCTCACAGATTTGAGCAGTCCCAAGTGCAACCTACTTTATCCTCTCATTAGGATTGGATGTAATTTGCTCGACTTTAGCCATGTAACACTCAGATGTCTAAGTCTAAGCTTCACATCTGAAATTTTTTTGATTGTCTATTTCAGAATAAACCACTGTTTACCTTTATGTGTTTTATCCATTATAGAATTTTCCAGATTTGATTTGAATATCTAATTTTTAGGAGATTGTTTTAGATTATTTCAAAAAGTAACCAGTCGTTCCCTCTCTCTTATTTTGTTTGTTCACCAGGGGAAAAGATTTGAGAAATATTTTACAGATCCAGTCATTTGTATTGTGCCAAAGTCCTTGCTAACTTTTCCCCTGGTATGGTCTATAATATGGAATGATTTTCAACACAGTAAACACACTCAGCATTGAGAAAATAAATTGGAAAGGATCATGGTATAGTTTATTAAGGTTGACAACTCTTTTTATTCTTCAGATAAATGCTGTACACACTGAAGGGCAGATTATATGTAATTTATGGTCAATAAAATTTTTGTGAAAGTTAAATCTGATATTAATTTGAAGTATCTCTTCTTTCCTTTAACCTTGTTCTCTCATTGATCTTGATGGCTAGAGATTTCTCAGTATTCCAGAGTTCAGAGATCTGTGCCTCCTCATAACTGTTTTCTTTCCTTCTTGATGATTTTGGAAAAAGAAGCAATACCTAAATTAAGAATATAGTTCTGTTTTTTATCATGGGAAGAAGTGTATCTAGATTTTCTTCTTCCAATAACTGTTGCTCTTATTTTTTGGTTATAACTGTTGTAATAGCTTTTCTTTGTCAGTTTTCCCCTGTATTTTGTTTTTTGGGTTTTTTTGTTAAATTTGCAACAAATCTAGTGTGTATTTGTGACAACAAACACATTTATTTCTTCGCTTGAAATTTTAGCTCTGTTTTAAACTTTACCCACCATTTTCCAGGTGCTTATAATTTTATATTTAATTTTTTAAAGATCATGTGACTACAGTTTTAGGATCAAAACAAACATTGGTGACATTGGGACTATTTCTCAGTCTTTTTGCAATTATTATCATGAATGGTGATTTATAAAGGACAGCTCAACGTTCTTTATAGTTTTATTGTGGTTTTTTCCACCAGGCTAAGGACTTTTAATGTGGAAAACTCTTGTATTTCATAAATGGAATAATTGAGAGTTGGACTGCTTTGATCTTTGCATTGCTGTATCATTTAGGTCTGACTAAGACTGTATACAGACCACAGCCTGTTAACAAACCAACAGGCAGGGACAGAGCATTTAGTCAATCCGAATAGAGCTGCAAGGTCAAAATCTCCTATTCATTCTGTTTCTTTTGCCATGCATTTTAACTGTTAATATTTTAATTATTAATTATTAAGATTAATATGTAATTGTTAATATTCATACATTTCATCATTTTACTCAGTAGAATTTATATTAAACAAGAAAAATGTAAGAATATACTCAGGCACTAGTACTTATAGCAAATGTTTTACATATCATTAATAGATTTGATTTACTTATACCTGCACTCTTATTGGATTTACTAATTTCACATTTTTGGTTATCATAATTTCATTGATGATACACAATTATGTTGATTTTATGATATGCATGCCCACCAAAAAAAACCCCAGAGCATGCAGAACAAAATGGCAAAGTTGCACATCTGAAAGTTGTTTTCTCTACAGTGGCATTAATCCACATGTGGCAAAATCAATCAGAAATTTCACTGGATTTCACTGAATTTTTGTAGAGTTTGAAGGGACCGTAGAGATCATCTGGTCCAACTCCCCTGTATTTCTATAGCCTGTTCTCCTGTGAACAATCATCTGCCTAGCTAACCAGTCAATAACATATTTGTTATGTAAAGGGTTTCTGTCAGTGTTTCCACAAAGTTATACTACTGCCTCTGAATTTGGGTGCCCCGAAATGTCTCTCTTGTTTTAAAATTTTTTTCTGTAAACACCAAACTGACTTTTCCTTAGACAAGTTGTGATGGGTATTTTGAAGAGGTAAGAGCCTAGTATTTTCTATACAAATTGAAAGTGCATTTGCAAACTAGAGACACACTGTATCCCTAGTTGAATACATCATGATGATTAATCCCAACTTTGTTCTGGTCCTCCACAGGTCTTAAAGAATTTTATCATAAGTAAAGCTCAAAGCTAAACTGTGGCTTAAAGTGCACTTTGAGCTGGCATTGCGGCAAGGTGAGAGAGGCACTGCATCCCTTCTCCGATGTTTCTGCCTTTGCCCTGTGTTTTTCTTGGCATGATGCAGGCTGTGCAGTGAGGTGGGCTGCAGGGCTGAACTGCCCCAGAGCGGTCCAGTTGATAAATGCCTGTAGTGGTGTAACCTAGGGCCTGATGCGGGGCAGAGATGAGTGACTGTAATGAGGGACTGAAAAAGGGGAACAGATGCTGAGCATTTAGAAAACTTCCACAGTGCCAGTTTAACTTTTGTGTTATTTTGTGTCCTAGGAGATTTATGCTTGCAGAAACACTCTTTGTATCGCATGTATGAAGATAATAAATTTAAATATTTACATACCCAAAGACATCTGACAAAGTTGCCGATTTTATAGAGAGACAGTACCTTTTGACAGCAGTTCAGGTAATTAATTCTGAATTGCTTTGCCAAAGAGCAATAATATGAAAATTATAACTATGTTTTCAGTCAGCAGAAAGGATTTTTTTAATCTGGCACAATGAGTACCTTGAAAATTAGCATAAAGCTATGGAGCCTTTAACCTTTGTTTCACTTCTTCAAATAAGATCTCTGCTGGTATTGACTGAAAGCTGTAGATCCATGACAGCTATTAGTGATAAATGAGTTGAAGATCTTGGCCTAACAGAAGACATAATTGGCTTGGAAACTAAACCACTCCCTCACCTTTAGTGTCAGTCCCATCAGAGAGAGGTCCATGCTTATTCACAGCCTGGGAAAACCTGTGCTTGTACTGCTGAACTTGTTCAGGGTCTGAACTCCCTACACAGTTCAGCTCTTCGCGCACAGAGACTGCACTTGCTTGTGAAAAATTACTTTTAACTCTTACATCCCAATATTTGTTGATGTTTCTTCAGGAGAGGCAAGGTTTCTGATCTGCATGAAACCCCTTCAGAGAGCTATCTAACCTTTCTAGGTTAGAGTACCCTTGGACTAGGCAAGCTGAGACTATTAAACAGACTTGTCCATTGCAATAAGTACTGAGAAGGTTTTTTCCTCATAGAAAGTATTTTCCTCATAGAAAACTATGTTTTTTCTTCTCAGCTTGTCAGTGTTCTTCATTTAAGTACAGACTGAAAAAAAAACCAACCCAGACTTAAACTGGTTACCAGCTCTAGAAGCTTCTTTCATCCACATGGCTAATATTTTGGGCATTCTTCCATTCAGATCATAGTGTGTGAGAAAGATAACAAATCTCATTCTGCATAGTTTTCCCAGATGTTTTTTTGCCAAAGGGAACAGCTGCCATTGTCACAGTTGTAAGCTCTGTGCTTGACAGCACCTTATGTCAGACCCTGGAATGGAATTTTTTTGGTTTTGTTATTTTTCCTTCATGGCAAAGTGGTGTTCTGACTTTAGGATGCAGAAGCATTACAACATCAATTGGCTGACAAATGTAATCCCTCTGAGAAATTATGGCAATATACCAACTCTATATGCATCATTTTAGATTTTGCTTTAGACTTTAATTTAAGATTTCTTACAAGTCTGCTCATGTGAATCATCCCTTTTCTGCATCTTAGGGGTATGGGCAGGTTACAGCTTTTCCCAGTCCTCCTAAGCAGACAGATGTAGTGTAATACATTATGAACTAAGATATGGATAAATGGGCTTCAAGACCAATTCAATTCGAGAGCAATTCATATCTGGGACTTGTCTTTTCCTTCTTAAATAGTTCATGCTGAACTTGTTGTCACATAAAATATTTCTGGTCTATTAGTGCCTAACAAGGTGTATTTAAACTAAAATTTCAAATCTTGAGATTAGCAAGCTATTTCAAATTTTACAACATCCATAATGGAAATTCAGGAAAAAAATGACAAAATATAGATTTTCAGATCTTCCTTCACCAGCCAAAGAAGTCAATGTATACCTACTCTCTCCATATTCTTTGTGAGTACCATAAAATAAGACGATAGGTTTTTTCTTCTTTTTTTTTTTCTTAATGTGATATACCTGGGAGAAGTTGAGATGGGAGAACAAACTATACGTGACCGATGGTAGTCACATTACTTACCACAGGACTGGAATGACAATACACATTACAGTGATATGCATGATCTTAGGTTCAGGGCCCATAAAAAAGAGCATCAGGGAACAATAAACTGGTGAAAGAGGAAATGTGTTGAAATTTCCCCCAATTCCCACTGTTTTTTCTGTGGATGAAAAATTGAGCTGACTTAAATTTTTGTCCCACACTACCTACAAATTTTGGAAAACCGGAAAGAAAATATTTGAAATCTCACTAGATAGTTTAATTTGTGCTTTAATTGGAGTTTTCTTCTGCCATTTCACCAATCTCTTTTTTTTTTTTTTCTGGAAAGGACACACAGAGTTTCTTCTTGTATATTCTAGAAAGAAAGAGATTTCACTTTCACAGAAATAGAAAGTGCCTAAAAGGATCAAAGATTAACCCTTCAGGTTTATGTGATGGAGACAAGTTGGGGATGGAACGGATGAGAAGGCTGTAGATCTCACCTTAATGCTACCAGGAGTGCACATCTTCAAGGTTTTGCAGACTTCTGTCTGTGCTACTGCTGCCAGTGGTCAAGGCCTAATCAAAAGGTGGATCTTTCAAATGAAGGACTCAGTTCACGTTGAAGATTTTACTGAAATATAACAGATGCAATTCCAACAGAAGTTGGAAATGTATGTGCCTAACAAGTATGTGTACCACAGGTGTGTTATTTACATGCACATAATATTTAATAGCTTCTGAATCAGCATAGAGTGAATGAGAGAAAAGGTGGGATTCATAAGCATGAGGGCCAGAAAATATGACCTGCGAAGTCAAAGATGGCAAAACATGACTTGTACATATAACAGGTTTTGGCTGCCTCAAGTCCTGTTGTCCTATAAGCTAAGGAGTGGAGACCTGGGAGGAGGTATTAGTGTCCCAACACCAGAGTGCATATACAAATTTGGTTGTTGGGATTTTTTTCCTCAAAAAGATCTTCTCCCTCTTCTGCATTAGCATCTCCTACCTTCAATAAGAGTTGGGGTTTACTTTGCTTTGACTACTGCACTTGATGCCATTTTCAAGACTGGGAAAAATATTTGTTTGCACTTTCAGCCTAATACAGTTGGGGAAAGGGGAAGAAAGGGACAATAAAAATTGAGTTATGAACTTAACAACATACTCATTTGACTGGTTTTGTATGAATATGTTTTTTCCAAGTGTGTTCATAGTCTATGATAAAGCCAGAAAAAGAGCTTTATAGAAAGATGCCCATTAACGTGATTCAATATGGTCCTGTGGTCATACTTGCACACAATGACTCTAGCTGAGGTACTCATGTGTGGTCATCCTAGGTGCCATGGTCAGCAGGAAGAAAAGGGCACTTTCAGTTGATCTAAGAGATTACTTAAGAAGGACAGTTTTGCTCTCTTACCAGAGATGGATCCTGGGCACCTAAATTAGGTACCACAGATAAGACAGATAAGGTCTTATGGTTAATATTGGTCTAGGCCCTGAAGGTTGTCATGGTAAGGAGGGGAAAATCAATCTTAGCAGACAAGGGACTAGCTCTGAAGCAGGGCTGGGGGAGAGGAATGTGAGGGATTAACAGCAGTGATTCCCAGAGAGGTGGATAAAAAAAGAATTGTAATCTCTGTTATATGAAGAAAGGACTGATAATTGCTAGATAAATTCAATCCATAGAGTTGTGACTGTGTTAAGCTATCTCTTCATATCACATTTCTTCTCATGTGTGTCTGGGACAAAAGGACAATAATATTTCTCTATTACAAGTAGCTGGTACAGTATAGATCAAAGCATTTTACTTTAACTCCTGCATTGTATCTATAATTTTGGGGTTGAACAGCAACATATCTTGGTTATAGGTAGAATAGCTGCTTAATGGACCATCAGAAAGTAATGAAAAATCACAGCCTATGGCCTCCAGTCATTGAGGCAAGAGAAATATTTTTTAGTGCCAAGAATGCCCTAATTTATAGTTCTGGAACTTCTTCAGTGTAAATCGAATATATCCAGGTGATTTAATGGAAATATTAACATCACACTCTTAATAAATTGTCTTTTAAAATTGTATTTCGGTAACATGGAAAAGTCTGAAGTCAGACCAAGTAATCTTGTATTGATACATGTTGAGTGTGTATATTACTACATTTTTCACTTGAATGTGGATAAAATACATTTTTTATTGAGTCAATCTAGAGCACAGGGTTAGGAGTAAACCAGCACATTATTTTATTATAACTTTTTTTACCTGTACACAATGACTTTACAATAGCTGAACTGTGCCAAACATTCAGATCAGTGCTTCAGAGGACTTGTATCCTAAAGGCAAACCAGGCTCAATACAGCACCAGAAATCAGCCACTGAAAATAGTACAGTTCAGTGTATAATGCACTGTCAAAGTACCTTATAAATACAAAAAGCGAAGTGCAAAGTAAGGAAGAATGTTTGCCTTTAAGCTCCTCCTCTATAACTTGTAAATATAATCTCACGGGTTTCTTCATAAACTAGCTTCTGGTGTTGTGTTCTTTTCCCATTAGTTATGCAAAGGACTTTACCTAGCTGCCCTGTAATGAGGGGCCTCTCTTTATCTTCAGAGAACTAAAATAATGAGACCATAAAAGTAATGGAATCTGAGGTTCTTTGTTCCTGTTTGAGAACCTCACTTCATTTCATCCTCACTTTCTAAACAAAGGAAAGCAACATAGCTATCCTCAGAATTTTTCCTGGTGTAAGAAGGCACACATACATAAAACAGGAAAAAGACACCTGTTATTGTAAATAGCTATATAGGCAAATGCTATTAATTCACAGCACAATTTTAAGGCTCCTTTCTCTTCCTTTCGTCACCCCACCCATTATTTCCAGTTGTTCAAAGTACAAAGATACAGTTGAAATGAAGACTTGGTGAAGCTGGATTATTTATTTGACTGCATACATGCATTTGGTAGAACAAGACTATATTCTTCTGACTCCTTGTCTTTTCTATAGTCCTGTTACTCAGAACTTTATATAAGTGTTATAGTGTATCAAGTAAATAATTGTTTGACATTACTGAGTGGATTTAAAAACAGAGTTTACATGAAGGCTGTAGCATATGAAGGCACGGACCTGGGTTGGTGATGCATCCAGAATCCTTTATTATAACACACAGGCATCTTTAATAGTACTAATGTATCTTATTTCCCAACCAACACTCCCCTGCAATCCCCAACTGCCAGGTGGGTAGAATCCCCCTCCATCCGTCGGGCCTCCAGGCATTGTTTACAGGTCATCTGGAGTTGCTCATGGGCCTTTCCCTGCCAGTGTTCCTGCTTCTTCCATTCCTTCTCCTGGTCTCTGCTTCTTCTGCAATCCTGTTCACCCACAGTAGGCTGTGGAATCTGAAACGTAGGACTGGTCTCATAGTTAAATGAGGAAAAAAACATTTTTTCCAGTTGTTTAATTTGGAAGCAATCTATGATATGAACACAATCTGTCCAACATAGCATGATTAGCTAAATCAAAGGTCTTTCCAGCCTTTAAAATACTGAGACCAATCAGATGGTTATTATCCACTGTCATTATGCATAAGGAAAACTGAAAAATAGCTGATAGCATATTTAAAAAATAATAGGTTGTCTTTCATTTATAAAATGTGCATCTCAATAAGTGTCATGAGCAGCTTCTGGAACAGCTTCCCAGAAGCATGTTTGTCTTGTGCTGGATAAGAATTAACTGTTGTCTGTGGTCTATCTAGGACTTCAGGTTAATTTATGGAGATACTGTACTGTGGAGAAATGGAAAGTAGAGGCAAAAATTGGAAAAAAAACAGTAGGCATAAATTAATTTGGATGTGTCAATTTAAAGGTAAAGAAAAAAAATCTGGCAGCTCAGTAACTTTTGTAAATGTTTCATTTTTCTAGGGTTACCCTTCAGTTCTTTTTTTGCAAGAAGAAAACAAAATATTTTGGGGAAAAAAAAATCTACAGAATTAAAGGAAAAACATTTTAAAACCTGCTAAGGGGAAGCGTTTCGTTAAGCTTCCAATTGATAATACTCATCAATAGCCATCAACCTGGACACTTTTGTAATAATGGAAGGAACCATGAGAGGCAGTTGGTGTATTATGAACTATAACTTTTTCCTCATGGAAATTTCCATGCCTGTGACTAACACACACATTCAAATTGCTGCCAAAGTAGCTAATGCCATCTAAACATCCAGTTTCCACCATAGCAACATCTAAGCAGCCAGTTTGCTCCATGGCAACTGCTCTAAGTGTCACAGAAGCTTTCACCAGGACAATGTGTCTCTTAATGTTTATTACCTTCTTCCAGTTAAGTCTGTAGGACGAGATGGGGAGACTGGCTATCTGTTTCGCTCACCTCCTCTTTCCCTGATCCACACACTGTTGTTTTCTCCTGTGTATGCAAATCCCTGAATCAGAAAGAAATATTTATGTGGTTTGGAAGAAGGGGTTGGTGCTGTTTCAGCTGCTTTTCAAAATTAGATTAATCATCAAGAATGATTAATAGTATTAAAAATTCAGTAGCTTGTTTTTCCATGTGTAACTCTCTAAATATGTTATTTGGTTTTACTGTAAAGAGTCAGTTTACTTAGAACAAATGCTGCACTAAAATTAAGTAACACGTCTGATTTAAGTGAATCAATATCATCAACATTCATAAGTAATGATGTTACTCTTGCTCAGTTACTACTCATTTTCTTGGGTCACCAGATCATCACAACACAAGTAGAGAAAAATATATAGCTCCTCTAGCTTCTCTTTAACTTTGGTTGAAGTTAAGCATTTCAATAAATAAAACAAGAAACTTTGTAAGAAAAATAGTCCTTCTTTTCATATAACTGCATTGTATTCAGATAGATGGATTGATGGCTCTTTGTTCTTCATAAACACATCTCAAAATATTGTATTCCATAGTGGCATGGAATGCCACTGGAATGCATATTTTAACATGCAGGTTAAAATGTGGCAAAACTGTGCCATACCTTCAAAAGAATTTCAAAGCACAAAAAGCTCTTGTTTTTCACCTCTAATGCAATACCAAGTAGTAACACTTGCCTATGCGCTCACTTACAGGCCATTCAGTCTGATTGCAACTTTAGAAGATCTTATAGAGATCATAATTTTAAAATTGCCTATCCCTTGAATATTAGAGCAGAAGGATTGGCTTCACAGAGCAAGAGACCTGACCTGTTACAGTCTGTTCATGCTAATGGACCTGCTGTTACCACTTCTGTTCTTCTAAAAAAACGCTGCGTCAAGACCTACTTGTGTTGATGCCAACACAAACTTCTGAGAGGGAGGTCACAGATTATGTTCTGAACATTTGTTTATATTTACTGAGAACATTTTTTCAATTTGCTCTCCTGGACTTTGGGAACTCTTGACAGTCATGAAAAAAATTTCAGCATATAAAATAATAAATATTGCAAGCAGTCTCTCCTCCAATATGCCAACTGCACACAAAACAAATCTTGGTGTCCAGCAGAGCCAGCCGCAGACACAGAAAGTTACTAATCGTCATGACCAGAGAACAGCAAGTGCTGATCCTAATAAAAAGGTAATGCAGTAGCACTGCATGCAATTGCACTTATTCTCAAACTATATGGAGCAGCTGCTTTAAATTGTTAGGCAGTTAATGATAAAGCTGTTTAATTTTATAGAAATAAATTTACATTCACCAAAGAATAAGACTCCAATAAATAATATTTTAAAGAAGGGATGAATCCCTAAGTTTAATGTTAACTTTTATTTTCATAGTCAAAATAATTAAAAAAATAGTCATAGTCTACAGAGTTTTGCGATACTGATAAATAAAATCATCTTGGTCATAAGTTACAGGGATCAAAAGTTATCCTTCTGATTATGATATGAATATTTAGAAGTTACACTTTCTGACAAAACCACTAGCCAGTTGGGTCACAATTGTCCCAGTCCAGCAATTAAATCACTCATGAAGTTTTAAGTTGAGAGCAGTGCTATGCAGAGTTTTCAAAAATCAATCAAAATGAGATTTGTGATGTACTTATTTCTGTTATAGAGCGATCAGTTTCATATGTGCATTTGATAACTAGATCTATGATCTATTAAATTACCTATTTTCTTTAAAGAGATAATTGTTCTAGGTATTTCCAGATGCAATTAGGTACTTAGTTAAAAGCTATTTCTGTTAACATCTGCCTACTCTTTCTCCCCAGAACTGAAGAAAATACCCTCTTTGGCTGTTGTTTTGTAAATATTTCTCAGAAAAGCCTCCCCATTTATCTTTAATTACAGCAACTTAATACAATTAAAATGTTGTATGAGTAAATCTCTGCTTAGAAGGCTTAAGTGCAAAAGAATTTACGTGGATTATTCTTAGATCCTTTCAGCACATAAGAGTAATAAATCCATAAATCATTCAGATTATTTACCTATTATTCAAAATTTATGATGGTACTTATATTATGGCTACTACCACAATCATAAAGATATCACAGAATCACAGAATGCTATGGGTCTGGAAGGGGCCTCTGGAGATCACCTAGTCCAACCCCCCTGCAAAAGCAGGTCTACCTAGAGCAAGTGGCACAGGAGTGTGTCCAGGTGGGTTTTGAATTTTTCCAGAGATAGAGACTCCACCACCTCCCTGAGCAGCCTGTTTCAGTGCTCTGCCACCCTCAAAGTGAAGAAGTTCCTCCTCATATTTAGATGGAACTTCTTATGTTCAAGATTGTACCTGTTACTTTCTGTCCTGTCACTGGGCACCACTGAAAAAAGACTGGCCCCATCCTCTTGACACCCACCTTTTAAGTATTTATAGGCATTGATCAGATGCTTTCTCAGTCTTCTCCAGACTAAAAAGACCCAAGTCCCTCAGCTTCTCCTCATAAAAGAGATGCCCCTAATCATCTTTGCAGCCCTTTGCTGTTCCCTGCCCTTTTTGAACTGTGGAGCCCAGAACTGGACACAGTACTCCAGATAGGTCCTCACCAGGGCAGAGTAGAGGGGCAGAAAAACCACCATTGACCTGCTGGCCACAATCTTCTTGATGCACCCCACGGTGCCATTGGTCTTCTTGGCCACAAGGGCATACTGCTGGCTCATGGCCAGGTCTTTTTACACAGAGCTGCTCTCCAGCATTTCAGCCCCCAACCTGTGCTGGTGCAGGGGGTTATTCCTCCTCAGATGCAGCAGCCTACACTTGTCCTTGTTGAATTTCATCAGGTTCCTCTCTGCCCAACTCTCCATCCTGTGTAGGTCTCT
Organism: Scolopax mira; assembly: GCA_004320125.1. Classification (NCBI taxonomy): domain Eukaryota; kingdom Metazoa; phylum Chordata; class Aves; order Charadriiformes; family Scolopacidae; genus Scolopax; species Scolopax mira. Next base: position 164,499 of record BJBW01006900.1, read on the forward strand.
CTGTAAGGCAGCACAGTCTTCTAGGGTGTCAGCCACCCCTCCCAGTTTTGTGTCATCAGCAAACTTGCTGAGAGTGTACTCCGTCCCTTCATTCAGGTCTTATTGAATATATTGAAGAGGACTGGACCCAGTACTGACCCCTGGGGAACCCCACTTGTTATTGATCTCCAACTAGATTCTGTGCCACTAATCACGACCCTCTGAACTCTGTATTGCAGACAGTTTTCAATCCACCTCACTGTCCATTCATCTAACCCACATTTCCTAAGATTACCTATGAGGATGTAGAGGGAGATGGTGTTGAAATCCTTGATGAAGTCAAGGTAGACAACATTCACTGCACTCTTCTCGTTTAGTTTCTGATTGTGATTAGTTGAAAAATGAGGAAAGAAAAGAGATGTAATAAATCTATCCATGTCATCTTTCAAAAGGAAAAAAACCCTCTTCTTTCCTTGGCTGTTTTTTGTTTGATTGGTTTTTTTTAGAGATGGTTTTCATTTGAAAGGTCTGAAGCAGTAGTCTTAGAATTTGATAGAACTAGACCATGAAAGTCCAGTTTGAATTTGATGAACTGGACCATGCTTTTACTATGAAAGGGCATTACTGGTTGATTACTTGCTAGTGAATGTGTTAATTTGCTAATCTGTAGTAACTAAGTAACAAATTGCTGATACTGTTGAACTGTAAACTATTTGTTATTTCATTACCAGTTACAAAAATCTTTGGAACTAAACATCATATTGTAACTGTAAAAAAAGAAAAAAATAACACATTAACTTTATTTATAGGATAATTGTGCTAGATTATCCCCAAGTACATTATAATATTCTCAGTGTGAAATTATTTCCAATCTGTAATAAATATTGTTTTGAATGAAACCCCACTAAGATAATGTCTGTCAATTGCAATATATTTTAGTGAATTCTAACACATTTAAACACAAAATTGAGCAGTCATAATAGTTTCTAATAGATTTGTACAACTTGTTCTCAGCCTTACTTCTTCAATTAAGTTTAAATATTTAACTGTTGAAACATTATTATGGAGGCATGAATCTTCACTGTCAGCAAAGTGTTAAACAACTCTCTCTGTTCAGAGCAAGGAAATCCTGTCTTTACAGTTAATCTTTGAGGATCTGAAAGTATTTTTGGTTCTACAGCATATATGTTTGCATGGATGATGAGAATTAAAAAATTAAATATTACCCTAAATCTGGAGAATCTACTTGGTTCCATGGGAATTTTCATTTTATGTTTGTGCCTGGATATAGTTTATGGCACCTAGATGCTGGCTTTTAAAATAATTTAAATAATATTTAATAATATTAAATTAATTATTAAATTAATTATTAATTAATTAAATAATATCAAATTTTTATAATTTTAAGAATAAACATTAATAATATTATAACTATACAATATATAATATACAATATATTAAATATTATAATAATTATAATGATATAAATGTTATTAATAAACACTCATTTTATTACATGGTGAGAATGAAATCCTAGCTCCTAGGCAGGCTGGGAAAGAGATGTGCACTCCTTCTTTCCTATTCACTGTTGTGTAGCTATTGGGAGGCTGAATATCAGAAAAAAACAATTAGTGAGATACCTTGTGGCCACACAAGTAAATTTCTTTATATAAACTATTCATCAAAATTTCTGAGAGCTGACCATATCTGTTAATCACGTACAAACAGCAGAGAGTCAGTAAAGTATATTTTCTGCTGTGAATAATTTATCTAACTTCAGAAAAGAGGAAGAAACACATTAAAAGGTAACCAGTATCACCTTTTGCAGGTGTCAGATAAGAATATACCTGGAAAAGAAAATACATTTCTTGTTTTGGTCCCACCGTGTTACCATATGCAGGGAATTACAAAATGTAGATTGGTAAGGGCATCATAGGCATGATCAATTTCTGATATCTATCTGGAAGTCAGAGGGTATATTTATGCAGTATGTTTATGGTTACTCGGCTCTCATGAGACCCCCACCTGAAGTACTGCATCCAGCTCTGGGGATTACCAAAACAAGAAAGACCCCTTTTAGAGTGGGTCTAGACGAGGCCACAAAAATCATCAGAGGGCTAGAGCACTTCTAAGAAGAAAGGCTGAGAGAGTTGGTTTTTGCCCTGGAGAAGAGAAGGTTCTGGGGAAACCTTATGACAGCTTTTCAATACATGAAGATGTCTTAAAAGAAAGATGGAAAGATACTTTTTTACCAAAGCCTGTTGTAACAGGACAAGAGACAACAGCTTTAAACTGAAATATGGCAGATTTAGATTGGACATGAAGGAGAAATTTTTTGTGATAAGAGTGATGAGATACTGGAACAAATTGCCTAGAGAAACTGAGGATGCCCGGTCATTGGAAGTGTTCAAGGTCAGCTTGGACAGGGCTTTGAGCAACCTGATCAGGTGAAAGATGTCCCCGCTCATGGCAGGAGGATTGGACCAGGTGATCTTTAAAGGTCTCTTCCGACCCCAAACTATTCTGTGATTCCATGATTCTATGTTGAGTAGCTGTAGCGGGGTGTTATGCTGAAGCCTATACTACAGAACTACTAATTCTACTACAAGAATCACTAGTAGCTTCACTGGGAGAAATGTAGGGAAAAATGCTACTCTGTATCACTTAGCAGGGCCCTCTGAAAGTAAGCATCTATGTACATAAATACAAAAATTCTTAGCAGCTAAAATGCAACTTCAAAAGAAAGAAGAAAGCAAAGACATTTACAAACTAGAAGTGCTTAGCAGCAGTGCAAATCTTATTTAGAAGTCTAATTCTAGTCTATCCTTTTTTAACCATTCAGTTTTATTCAGAATGTTTCAAGATGAAGAGGAAAAGAGGTAATATAGTGAGGAAGCTGCCCAGACTGAAGGAATAAATCCAGCTAGAATTTGTTGTAATCAATTAATTATGTTATACTATGAAGAATCTCTAATCATGGGCTGTTACATTTTTTTTTCAATTTCTGTACTAAGAACAACTGTGAAATGGACCTTGAGGATGTCACTTCCTCCAACAATCTGCCATGAGCAGAGAAGCTTCTTTTGAAGCAATTTGTGTTCCTGGCATCCTCTGTAGGAACAGATCTTTATTTTACAGGTTAGCCAAGTGTATTTTCTGGTATTTTCATGAGGAAACAATCGATGATTGAATCTAAATTTTGTGGCTGGTCTGATACACCTTGGAGGAAGGAGCAGTGCCAGAGGTAAGCTGCCAGCAGCATTTCAGAAAGATGAGGATTACATTTCCAGTGTAACTCCTGAGTACTCGGTGAATGACGGTACTAAGCAGAGATCAAGTCACTGAGTGCAGTGCAAAAAACTGCCTGTAATAGGCAGCTGTTCAGAAACGGACAGTATATTCCTTTAGAAAGACTACCGAGCATCTTACGTGAGGCTGTGTTTTTCTGTATTTCTTTATATGCAAGCAAAAGCAGGGAAGGACATAATTTCTGAAACTCTAAAAAAATAAAGTAAAATTCTGCATTATATGATAGCTTTAACTACAGAACAGCCTGTTATAATAGGAGGAGAGTAAGTAGCATGGATTTGCCAACCAATGGGGCAAATCCCAGATGTCCCTGGTGAAAGTAAAATAACAAGATGACTGCAGTGGGAAAAAGGAGAGTGCTCGGATTCAGTTAAAGTGATGGAGCAAAACAAGCCTCAGGATCACCTAATCAACAAATCCAGAAATAATGTATGGTATTAAGGACCGGAAAGGAAGATGCTTTTTTGTCTGCTTGGAAGCACAATGTCTTGAACACCTCATTTGCTGATGGGATAAAATCGTCATGAACATTGAATGTTTTAGAGACCGAGCAGTACTTAGCTAACTTGGTGTCATTCCTGCTTTGCAACTTACGGTACATTTTAGCATCTGTTGCACATTGTTGTAGCAACCTTCCTTACTGGACACATGGAAGACTGCAAGCATCAGGTACTGCTTCCATTTCGTGGCTATTAGTCAGAAGGATGTAGACTATGGCTATTTTATGTTGTGATTGGTATGCACTCAATCATTTGTTATTATGTGGTTTGCTCTCTGGGTACAAGTGACTAATTCTGAGAAGTGCAAACAGCATGCAGCCCAGAAAATGGACAGTACATTCAGGTTACCCTGCATGCAGCCACTCTAAATCCAGACACTTGAAAATTTTGCCTTTGTAACGTGAGGTCTCCAGTCTCACTGGCAGACTCCTGGGAGATGTTGCAGATGGTTGGCAAGTTGAAAAGGCAAAGGACAGGCTCTTGAACTTAGAGGTGGGTAAAAAAATGATACTTAGGGAAACAGGGAGACAAAGGAAAAGAGGACAGCATCGCCCACACTGCCTGTGGCCATCAGATTATACAGTAAGACACTGATAGGTCCCAGGTGAGATGCAGATTGCTTGTTACCTTAACAGCCTTGCCTGGGTTATGTTTTGTTTTTCTTGTTGAGATTAATGGTTGCTTCGTTTCAACTAAAATACAGTCAAATGTGTTTGGGTCATTGAATGCACATGCTGGTCTGAACTCCAAAAGGGAAGAGCTGCAGGGGCTAAACACAACTGGGCCTCCTGCAGCCATGGCAAATTCTGACTGGTCTAAGGTTGTAGACATGCACTGTAGGGGGAAGAGATTTAATGCCACAGAAATCATAGTAAATATCAGAGATGCTGTGGTGCCTTGAAGACAGGAAATAAAGCAATAATGAAATACAGAATGGCAGAAGAATATGATATAACCTTTATCAAAGTGCATAAGACTGTGCTGTCTCCTGCTCAGCTGATAGAGGAAATGATAACTGATTGCAGGACCACTGCAGAGGCAAATCACCAGTAAACAATTTTAACCATTCAGGCTTTGAGGACTTAGACAGCAGGAGTATAACTGAAGGCTTTCACTAGCCTATCATTTGACACAATACATTTAAAATGTCATTATCTTGTTTTACCTTGTATGAGAATGGATTCATTAGTCTGAAAAGACTTCAACATTCAAATGGACATTTGAGAAATAGCTTTCCATATTAATTTTTAAGGCTTTTTGAGGGAGCAACTTCCTTACTTGGGACAGGGGAGAGGACCCAGTTGTATTGGTCCTTCCTGCCCTGTCTCTGCTGAGTCTATAGGTGTTTCTTCCATCTTAAGACCAGTCATAGTTAGAAAGAAACAACACATAAGCAACACCTTTTGTTTCTTTCAATTCTTCTCTAAAAAAAATCTTTCAGATTTTGAATTCTTGATAAGTGATTCTTGACAGTCTCTGTGTCTAAGTGACTGACATGCTGATGGATGCTAGGTAATAGATGCACCACTTACAACTGAAAACTTAGTATTTCCAACAGTTGTTAAACACTTTTATTTTAAACGAAAAATGCCGAAAATTCTGTACCTGCTACAGCTGTGGGTAGTAATAATACATGGTTACTATCATTATAAAAAGATACCTATGGATGGCTTTGCTCTTTGCAAGAAGTGGTTGTTCAGGTGTTAAAAGAAGTTTTTTCAAAGTTAGATGGATTAACATCTCAGTCGTTGATACTGCTGTGGATGTCTGTCATTTTTAAAGGATGAAAAGAATGTTAAGTCTGCTGCAGAGATGCTTTTTCTTTCTGACACGAGTGTGAAAGATACATGACATTTATTATCAGTAGGCTAAAGAGAAAGATCTTTTAAAGCACAGATGAAGTTGGATGATAATTCTAAATATCTCTTTGAATGACTTTCAGACAATGTTACAAGAGTTAGTTTTGTCTCTCTTCTGACATAAATGTAAGGCAAGATTACTTCTGAGATGGTTGCAAAGATTTCTAACCATATAGATGAAGATATCTCTGAATTCCTTACATTTTTCAAATGTATAATTGTCATAAGATGCCCCTTATATTCCATTTAAAGATCTGAAAGCTTTTTTTGGAAAAGTTAGTAGAGAAGAATTGCTTTGTTTATATTGAGCTTTCTTTATCAATATGGTCTGGCCTTCAGCAGCTGGATGAATAGAAGAAAGGTTTCAAAGTGCCTTTAAAGTTTGTACAACACTTCTCACTGTCATCTCAGATGGGGCTAGATATTCCACCAGAACAAGCAAAAAGTGTTGCTGTAACATGATTAATTATTTTGTTTTCTTTCCATTAACTTTTTTTTTTTTTTAATTTCCTGCTGCAAGTTAGTTCCTTACTTCTCCAAAATTTATTCTGAAAAATCTTTTCAAGACTAAATCCTGCTATAAATCTGTTTACCTTCATTCAGACTGAAAAGTTTGCTTGCTTACAAAAAGTCCAACTCTGTTTTCCATGTACCTGCCCAAATCTCCCCCCATTACAGATATATAGAAGCCTTGTCCTGAAAAAACCAGACCTCTCAGATGACTGACTTTTTCATAATACTCTGGTTTAAACTATCTGTTGCTTATCTTGTATCTCTTAGGCAGTTCTCATAAAAAGTAATATGTAGACATTCTCAAGCTGTCTTTGGATGAGGGAGTGGCAGAGCCATGGTAGTACTTTGATAAGAAAGTGGTTAATCAGCTATAGGCAAACGATACTGATAAGAAACACTCCACTGCTTCTGTAAGCTTAGCCATTATTTCTACATGTCATTGAGTAACATCATATAGATACATGACGTACCAAACCACTTGGACCAAACTTTGGCATCATTAACATGGTTCTGCATTGAATCACAGAGTACTCTACTCCTACCCAATTGGCAGAATTTTCACTCCTTCACATGGAAGCCTTGCCACATATTTTGCTAAACTGAATGGAATAAAATGCATGTCCAGAATTTCACTTACTGACCTTGATATTCATGCCCCTAAAATGCTATGAACCTCAGCCATGCTACCTGTCCAAGTCTGTTTGAATTCATGTCTGCTATGTCTGCAGGCATAAGCACTCTTCTAAGTCAGTGTGCTTATTCAGGTGTTCCCTCATCATCTGTCTCAGAATAGTTTTCCATCTCTGTTTGCAGTTCTGTGAATTCTCTTTTTTTTTGAAAATAAACAAACCCTATTAAATTTTCCACTCATCAGTCACCAGGAACCTTCTGAAAATTTTGTAAACTTAAAGTTAATTTTTTTTTTCTTTGTTAATGGGAAAGATGCACATTTCTTAGAGTTCCTGGATGTAGGGAAAAAAAAAAATCTTGGCTATTTCTTCAAATGCAGATGAATTTTATATTTCAGTTCTTGATGAAATGGTCACCTCTGAGAGAGGGATCATTTCTGGGCTGAGTTACAGTTGGGGTTTTTGTTTTTGAAAAAAGATTAAAATGTGAGCTAAAGCAAGCCATTTCCCAGGCAGTACTGAATACTGGCATAGGTACTCCCAAGTTTTTGTCAGCACAAGCTGCCAATACTTATAATAAATCTTGTGAAAAATCTATTAAAATGATGAGGTAATTTTTTGCCCTAAGTTTATTCTCCAATTTCTTTATGCATTTCTCACATACATTTGTGAAAATTTCTCAAGTCAGTATGCTGAATTATTTTTTTTAGTTATTAATCAGTGTGCTTCAAACGTAACTCTGATTTGTTCCAAAAGAAAAAGTGAAATATTTTACTTTTTGATTAATTGATAATATATTTTTATTATACCCTTTGTGCTAATCTACTTGATCATTTCCTTTAATTCAAGGTTAAAAACACAAGCCTGAATGTGGTGAAAGGGAAAAATAGTGCTTCATTGACATTTGAGAAGGTTCTTTTCAACTGTTTTTGTGTGAATGGGTGATAAAAATATGTGAATTACAGGAGGACCAATAGAGACTTGATGAAGGGACTCTGAGACCGAAAGTTTGCCTGCTTTCTCAACCATATCAGCTGATTTAATAAAAGATATTACCTCTTCCTACCAACCATACCTCCCTAGAGTTAAAACTATATTGAAGTTTCTATTTTAACATTCTCTTGGTGCTCTTTGGGTGTTCCTGGGGGTTTGATTTCACCAAAAGTCATGTCAATTTCTGCACTCAGGGTACCCCAGGCAGCCAGGCTTGGCTGGGATTAAAATGCTAGCTCTGCAGCAAGAAGCTCTAGCCATATTCAAGCATGTATGTGAGTATATGTGCTCTTCCAGAGCTCATGCAGCCCTGGAAAGTCATTGCAGCTGTGAGTTTCTCAGCCTCCTGTTGGCATATTTTTTGATTTCTTCAAAAATAAAGAAGGTGGTTCCTTCCTTTGCCCTTCTGCCCCTTCTGAACTGCTATGCTTTTCTGTCTCCTTTGGGTACGTGAGTTGTTGGTTTAGCAGCTTCTTGTAAAACCTTGGTTTTACTTTGTCTGAAGCCTAATCTCAGAAGGAAGTCTAAGATTTACCCATGAATGCTAATCTCTGAAGTGTTGACATTGATTTATCTGTCATTTTGAACATAACAGACAGAGAACATAAGAGAACTCTGGATCAGATATATTTTATAAGGCCTTTTTTCTTGCTTGATTGTGGCTATGTAAAGGCTGCTGCAAGACAGCATGTAAAAGGGATGAATTTTGGAATTCATTGACTCATGTCCACAAAATAGAAGCTAACTTTGAATGCAGGTGCCTGAAGATGAAAAAAGAACAGCATATGAGAGGACAGAGAAGAGAAAAATCAAGATTAAAAATGTCATTGCCGAATCTAACATCATTTGCAAATTAAATCCTGAAGACATGCAAATTTTTTAGTTCCTATGAAACCCAGCAGACCAGTACAAATATCAAAGTATGTATACATGACTGTTAACACCGCAGCAGAACTTGCTGTCTTGTCTGGCTAAACCAGTTCTTTTTTAATAGATCACAGGAAAAATAAGTAGCCTATATTTTACTGGGTTAACCATATCAACAGAGGTCTTTCTGCCCTCTAGACTGCACAGTAAAATTTGTTTTTTCCAGGCTCAGTGACCCTTGTGAAGACTTCAAAAGTTGGTATCAGTTATTTCCTTAACTTTTATTAGCAATTCCATTTAACAAAAGTATTTAGCTATTGTGTTGGACCACATGAAGTGTATTGAATACATAGATCAACAGCACGCATAGTAATTATGGAGAAGGTGGCTTCAGAGCAGTCCCATCAAGGACATTCACGCTTCTCAGAATCTATGAGTCCCAACAGAGCTCACAGATTTCAACCTCATCTCCACAGAAGTGAGTTTTGTAATCTTAATAATCCTAATTCAGATTTACACTCTTATGCTTCTGAGGCTTAACCCAGAGAGGTGGTAGACATAAATGATCTGAAGCTCCCACTATTAAGCAACGATACTGGATATTGAGAGGTTGTCTTCCCTTCTACAAAGTACGCCAACCTTAGTTCAGCCCGAACATTGCAGTCACATCGTAGAAGCAAAATTAGCAGTGAAAGAGAGTAAATATTCATTGGGGGATATTATCTGGCCTGCTCGTGACAAGCCAAGGGATGATGCCCCAAGGTCTGAGGGATGGGTTGAATCATACAGTCATAGAATGGTTTGAGTTGGAAAGGACCTTAGAGATCATGGAATTCCAACCCTTCTGCCATGGGCAGGGACACCTCCCACTAGAGCAGATTGCTCAAAGCCCCATCCAGCCTGGCCTTAAACACTTCCAGGGATCGGGGTATCCACAATTTCCCTGGGCAAACTGTTCCAGTGTCTCACCACCCTCACTGTAAATAATTTCTTTCTAGTATCTAATCAAAATCTCCTCTCTTCTAATTTAAACACGTTGCCCCTTGTCCTGTCACTACACTTCCTGACAAAGTGTCCCTCTCTGGCTCTCTTATAGGGTCCCTTCAGATATTGAAAGGCCATTTTAAAGTCTCCCTAGAGCCTTCTCTTCTCCAGGCTGAACAATCCCAGCTCTCTCGGCCTGTCTTCATAGGAGAGGTGCTCCATCCCTCTGATCACCTTTGTGGCACACTGGAACAGGCTGCCCAGGGAAATTGTGGATGCCCCAATCCCTGGAAGTGTTCAAGGCCAGGCTGGATGGGGCTTTGAGCAACCTGCTCTAGTGGGAGGTATCCCTGCCCATGGCAGGGGGATGGAGTTAGATGATCTTTGAGGTACCATCAACCCAAACCACTGTATGATTATATGAAGTCTGGAATTGTTTAAGTATTGTATGGTGTCATTAGATGGAAGGTGGAACCCACATCTCTCCGACCATGACAGAATCCTTCAATGACTATACTGAGAGGCTTCCTCACGGTTTCTAGAACAGTGAACTTTTACTTGTCCTATGCAAGCAGAAGAGCTGTAGCAGCAAAGACTGAGGAAGCTCTGACCAAAGTACTGTGTATTAAACATTTGTGTTTGTGCCTCTGGGCACCCAACGAACCAGATTCCTGAAAATTTCCTCCATCAGAATTTCCCTTATAGGTATTCTTTTTTGCAAGGCTGGAGGTCCTGGGTACAGTCATATCTTACAAATTAACAACCTTTCTCTTTGTGGCACTTTAAGCACACACAATTACCTTGCTCTTAATTCTTTGTAGTGCAATTTAGAACTCCTATAAAATATTGGAAGAAAGAAGATGAAAAAAATCATTAAGTAAATGTGATACATATACCTTAGAGGGCATGACCTGCATGAATTTCTAGAATATACACCGTGCTTATGGAAATTACTTATCTCTTTGGACCTTTTACAGTCATTATAACTACTTAAGAGGAAATTTGAGCTTTATAGTATGAGCTTTGAGGGATTTTTGAGGGTGGTTAGTGTTATTTGAGGTTCTATCTTGTGATTAAGTTGTGTATATTTCCATATTTGTTATGGCTTACTTTGTAGAGCAGTACTGACAGTATTTTGTTTTAGATTTTTACTGCAACAAATACCCCAGTTTCTGACTATTAAGGACACGTATCCTAGGGAATGCAAATCCTGTGCAGTATAGCAAATAATTTGTCTTGGAGTGTGGGACTGAAGACTCTGTTATTGAGAGCTTGGTAACAGGACCAGGAGCTCTTCACCTCAAGGTCATCCTCTCCAGTCTAACCCTAGGCCAAAAGTAACTGACAATTATTTCCATCTGATATGGTTGTTCATTCCTTGATGATCTCATTACAAAGCAGGTCTGGCTGCATTATAGATTTTCCACAAAAGTTGACATTAATGGGCATTCTTCTTGTCAGCGTCAGCCAAAATCTGACTGGCAAACTGAGGAGGTGTTCTGCACAGTAGAGTAGCCTTTTATCTCAAGGCATACTCCTTGAATAAAACTCTTTGAAGAACATGTCACGGCCAGGCGAAGGGGAGCAAGCACACCGACACGATGTAGGATCATACAAAGCTCCGTTTATTGTTATCAGAAGGCTTGTCTTTATACTTTCATAAGCTTCCTTACACGCGATCACGCAGCAATCCTGCATTTTCTTAATTGGTCAGCCCGTATTGTCCAGGAGGCGAGCACACATACCCGTCGCTTTCTGATTGGTTAGTATTCTACAATTAGCTCAAGCGTTA